>LR750760.1:5376-298324 GCA_902729485.2 Mus minutoides
CTTCATCCTCAGTCTCAAGATTCTTTTTCACTGTTTCCCAACTGTCAGAGGAAGCATTAGTCTCTTCACCAGAGATTCGTGGAACACACCGACAGTTCTAATAGAGACTTGGACCGTCAGCATTCTTAAATCTTCAGACTTGCAGAGTAGTACCATTCAGAAAAATGATCTTATACTTTTCATTGATTCAATTGATTCAACAGGCATATTTTTTACTTTCTTTTCTTTATCTTTTTTTTTTTTTTCTTCCTCTTCCTTGTTGATGGATAACTTTTGAGATACTGGAACAAAGAAAAACGAACTTCAGGGAGGAGCTGGGACTAAGGCAACACTCACCCTAAGATTCTAGCGGGGCACCTCCAAGGTACCCCCCCAGGTCCCAGCTCCGGGTTTTGCCTCCAGCTCCTACCAGCCCCGCCTAAAGCTTTACTCCACCCAGCTTCCAGGACGCGCTCTAATTTCCGTCTCCCAGCAGTAGCGGCAGCCAATCGGCTCACTGGGCAGTCGAGTTTCAGGAAGCTGCCTCTCTATCCAGCAGCCCCAGTGCACTGTGGGATTGCGGCGGAATCGGTGCTGTAGAAAGGTTTCCCTCTGCGTTCTCTGCACGTACAGAAGCCGAGAAGGTCCGGTGCAGCCATGGCGGCGCACCTGAAAAAGCGGGTGTATGAGGAGTTCACTAAAGTGGTTCAGGTAAGCTCTGGTAGAAAAAGTCATGGACCGGTCTGCGCGGGAGGGTTGTCCGCACCCAGGCTGTTCTCCAGATCGGCGTCTAAGCTTGTGTGTAGCCAGCTTAGGTTTAGGTTCCTAGGCTGCACGTCAGGCAGGGGGCGTGTTAGATCGAGGTCGCTGTTCTCATGTGTACTCTGACTTTGGGGGTTTTTGTTGTTTTTTTGTTTTGTTTTGTTTTGTTTTTAAAGTTCTGGGACTAGAATTCGGGGTCTTAAGCATTGCTAAGTTATCACTCTACCCCAAAGTCACACTGCCAGCCCACTTGAAAAAGACAAAACAAAATCATTAGGACAAAGTGCTGTATAGTTTTAAAGACTGTCAGGTATCTTATTTTAATGTCTCACAACTCGGTTGTGCCAGATCGGGTTAGATTTGCATCCTCTTGTCCTCAGTTGGTGGCAGAACTCCTCTTAACTCGTGTACCCCTGACTTTCAGAGACAAGTTGAGCTGTATGCAAACCTCCAAGGGGCTGACTAAAGGTCTGTAGACTTCAAGGCTCAGACAAAGCAAGACAAGAGTCACAGGACAGCAATCCTATCATCCTCTCTCTTTTAAACATAGGTGGACCAAGCAAGCTCCAGGACATTAAGGACTACACAGAGAAACCTTGTCTTGGGGAAAAACAAAACAAAATAAATAAGACAAGGTCTCATATAGTCCAGGTGCAGTGTAGCTAAGATTGAATTTTAAACCTCCTGCCTCCACTTCCTGGTTTATGCTGGGGATTGAACCTAGGGACTTGGGCTTGTTAGGCAAGTACTCTACAAACTGAGCTATGTTCCCAGCTGTCCTCGTGTAATAACTTTGAGCATTGGCTTTAATATTTTACTGTTCCTTTTTTAATATAGTAAGTTCTGGACTTTTTGAATGCATCAAGGACCAGGAAGCTTTCCTTACTGGCTTTTCAGAGTTCCCACATCTCTGGGTTCCTTTCTGGGATTTCCTGGCTCTGCATTCCTCCCCTTCCTCCCTCTTCCTTCCCCCTTCCCCTTTTCTTCACTAAAGATATATTTTTATTTTTGTGTGTATGTGTGTGTGTGTGTCTGTCTGTCTGTCTGTCTGTCTGTGTCTGTGTGAATGTATTTCATGTGTTGGCATGCCTATAAAGGCCAGAAGAAGATGTCAGATCACTGGAGCTGGAGTTAGGTGTATTTGTGAGCCACCTGACCTGAGTGCTGGGGACTGAATGTGGGTCCTCTGAGAGCAGCAAGGGCTTCACTGCTAAACTGCTAAACCAGCTCTCCCCCTCCCCCTTTTTCCTATTGTGGGTAGAATAAGCTTGGCAGCTTTGCTTTGTTTTTTTTTTTTTTTAAGGTAGAGGCAAGGCATTCAGAGCATTCATGTTTTTACACAGTGTCACTTCTTTCCTCCCTACATTCCTTCTCTAGCATGCCATGTTTCATACATCTCTGAACTTCTACAGTTGTCTATTTTATACAGAACACTTTAACTTTAAGACCTGATTGAAAGTTCAGCAGGTTAGTTTCTCCTGCTGCTTCCATCCACTGTGTGTGCTCAACTACTTGATCCCATCACCCAGTGCTGCTGTCCCTGACTGACAGCGTCTGTATGTCCCTGCCAGTGTGTGTTCCTCAATGGCAGAAATAACAGGGCCCAGCTCCATAAGATGTTACGGACAATGGCAGGGATTACTCCCTTCTTTACGCAGCCCCTCTAGGGAAAAACCATTCTTCACTCTTGAGCCAGCTGCAGTCCAAGTAAATTTGTGTTTTAGAGCCTCCTGCTTCTGCCTCCTGAGTGCTGGGGTTACAGGTGTGTACCCTCAGTCATTGGAAGAACTAACGTTTTAATATTGTCTGTATAGTTATCATAGAGTGATAAAATGAAATCTTTAATATTGTCTGTATAGTTATCATAGAGTGGTCAAATGAAATCTTAGTACTCCAGGCGTCTTTTTCTTTGTTACACAGATGAGGAGGGGGCAGGAACTGATGTGTGTTTAGTGCTTATGACAGTACAGTACGTACAGTACAGTAAGTACAGGATGCTTTAGCTTTCTCACACATCCCCCAGGAATGGTATTGGAATGCCGTTTATAGAGGAGAAGGCTTCACCTTGCTAGCAGTGTACAATTCTTTTGACTTCAAAGCTGCTTTCTTCATGTTATATAGCATTCCTAACTATAGTTATCCTGATAGAGAAAATTTGAGGAAAATGATTGTTACCTACACTAAAATATTATATTAGAGAGTAAAGAAAATTATTGAGTATGACATTTATCTTAGTTACAGTTTTTTTTTTTCTATGTCTGCCCATTGTGTCAGGACTTAAGGAACCTATAGTGATAGGTTCCCTTCTATACAAATTTAAACATTTTTTTGAAACATTTATGTATTTTGTGTGTGTGTGTGTGTGTGTGTGTGTGTGTGTGTGTGTGTGTGAGAGTTGGCTCTTTTTTCTACCATGTGGGTTCTGGTGATGGAACTCAGGTCATAGGCTTGGCAGCAAGCACTTTTACCCACTGGCCTCCGGATACTGTATTTCTTAAGTTCGATCAGCTAAGCATATGTGTTAGAAGGGAAAAATTATTTCCATCCAACGAACACAAGTGAAATTTGCAGACTGTTTTCACATCTTACGTCTTTACTGTCTTACAGCAGCAGGAGGAACTTGCTACCAAGAAGCTCCGATTAACAAAACCAAGTAAATCTGCCGCTCTCCACATAGATCTGTGTAAAGCCACCTCCCCAGCAGATGCTTTGCAGTACCTACTCCAGTTTGCCAGAAAGCCCGTAGAGGCCGAGAGTGTGGAGGGGGTAGTCAGGATTCTCTTGGAACATTATTACAAGGTAAGAAGGCCATGAGGACTGGGTGGGGTTGTTAGAGCTGTGCCGTGTATTCAGAGTGGGTTAATGGCTGCAGAAGCAGGAAGGGACTGTGGATTCCAAGATTAGAATGAGGTAAATGCTGTCCTCAGGAGCTTGCAGGGTAGTAAGAGGAGACAGGTATGTAAACAACTTGCTTAAGGTACTGTGAGCTCTGTGTGTGAAGTGAGAGCACAGAGGCAGACTTGGTGTCAGCCATGTCTCCTTGCTTTGTCCACCTCTGGGGCGTAGTGCCCATCATCCTGCTGTTCCTGGTTTAATTTAGAGCCCTCATGCCTACTGTGATAGCCCTCTTAGTTTGTTTTTAAAGCAAAGTGGCATTTTTCTCTTTATAGAATGCCTTGCTGTGTAGCCCAGGATGACGACATATCCCCTAGAGCTGGAGTTACATGTGGGGGCCCGACCAGCAGTAACCCCTACATTCACAGATTTGGGTTCCCTGGATGGAATAGTCTGGAGCTGTAATGAGATAGGGGAAGGGGAAAAGAATGTGGCCAAGGCTGGGGTTCTGCTCAAGGCAACTGTTTATTGAATCAAAGGCAGGGGGGTGGGGGGGGGAAGAGGGGAAGCCCCGCCCCCAGTCTTCTGCCCAGGCGTTCTGGAGTTTGGCGGGAAGTCTGAGATATTGTGAGATCTCGCAGGTTTGTGCAGGTGGGCTGGGCGGAGCCGGGTGACCTGGAAGACGTGCAGAACCTGGCAGTAGGGGTACCGGGCTCTCTTAGCCTAGTTAACAACACAATGGATGCCATTGGGTGCGACATGGCTCCAGTCATTGCACCAGCTATGTTGGTGGAGAAGGGACACCACAGTTACAGATGGTTGTAAGCTGCAATCTAGGTGTTGGTAATCAAGCCCAGGTCGTCTGAAAGAGCACCAAGTGCCCTGAACTGCCTAGCTATCTCTCTAGCTCCTATTTACAACAAGTGCCCTGAACTGCCTAGCAATCTCTCTAGCTCCTATTTACAACAAGTGCTCTGAACTGCCTAGCCATCTCTCTAGCTCCTATTTACATTCATTTCTTGTAATGAGTTTGTCTTTATATCGCTCTGGCTGGTTTTGACCACTTTCTCTTTCTCTGTACTTGTACATTAAGATTAATTTTACAGCCGGGCAGTGGTGGTGCATGCCTTTAATCCTAGCACTTGGGAGGCAGAGGCAGGCGGATTTCTGAGTTTGAGGCCAGCCTGGTCTACAAAGTGAGTTCTAGGACAGCCAGACAGCCAGGGCTTCACAGAGAAATCCTGTCTCGAAAAACAAAACAAAACAAAACAAAACAAACAAAAAAGATTAATTTTATAGAAAATAATGTTCCCAAAGTAATGTATATGTTAAATGGCATAGCATGCAGGATTTTAGGTTTTCTGACCATATTTGTTTTCCTTTCCCTTGCTTTAGGCCTGGTTGTATCTGGTGCTTCCTTAGAAACTAAATGAGCTGGTGGTAGTTCATGCCTATCATCCCAGAGTCGGGAAAGTTGAGGCAGGGCGATTGAGAGAGTGTAGCCAGCCTGAGCTGCACAGTGAGCTTCAGGCCATCTTGAACTATAGAAGCAGACCTGTCTCAGGAAACCAAAAATAGGCCAGTGAGGTTGGCTCAGTCAGGTAAAGGTGCTTGCTGTGTAAAGCTGACTACCTGAATTTAATTCCCAGAACCCATATAAAGAAGCTGGGTGCTGGCCAGGCAGTGGTGGTGCACACTTTTAATCTCAGCATTTAGGAGGCAGTGGCAGGCAGATCACTGAGTTTGAGAGTTTGAGGCTAGTCCAGGACAGCTACGCAGAAAAACCCTGTCTTGAAAAAAACGATAGATAGATAGATAGATAGCAGGAGGGAGGGGGAGAGAGAGAGAGACAGAGAGAGACAGACAGACAGACAGACAGACAGACAGACAGACTGAGACGATACTGTGGCATATTGGTAATTCCAGCATTCCTATGAAGGGAAAGGAAGCTGAAGCAGAAGAATCTCCTGGAAGTTTGTATGGCACATGTATACATGCGCGCGCGCACACGCACGCGCGCACGCACACACACACACACACAATAAATGGGAAATAGAAAATAAAACCACAACCAAAAATACATAGGTGAGGTGTGTGTGTGTGTGTGTGTGTGTGTGTGCGCGCGCGCACGTGCGTGCGTGTGTGTGTGTGTGTGTGTGTGTGTGTGTGTGTGTGTGGTGGTCATGTGTGGATGGCAATTGATTTTCCAACCAAATTTAAATAATTTTGTCGCCGGGCGTGGTGGCGCACGCCTTTAATCCCAGGCAGAGGCAGGTGGATTTCTGAGTTTGAGGCCAGCCTGGTGTACAAAGTGAGTTCCAGGACAGCCAGGGCTATACAGAGAAACCCTGTCTCGAAAAACCAAAATAAATAAATAAATAAATACATAAATAAATAAATAATTTTGTCATTGGCTTAGAAAGGTAGTAACCTTAATGCCAACACTGACAAGACCCCTCCCTACCCCATCCAATTTCATATATATTCATTAAACATCTTTTCAATGTTGGGATTGTGCCATGTACTTAACTATACAATATGATCACAGCAGTCTTAGAGATCAGCCTCTGACTGTATGCTAAAATGACCAGGCATCTCCTTTCCCTTCTCCCTGGAAGCTAGAGCCTAGGCACATGGTCTGGCCTCAGTCAGGTGCACTTGCTTGTCCCAACCTTCTACTCAGGATCTGGTGGTCCACAAGAGTCGGTGGTGAAGCGTTCTTTCCAGTGGCTTCCCTAGCTCCCACTCTCCATCCATTCTAGCAGTGATGCTGGCTGTCCAGGATCAGCCATGTTGGTGGGGAAAATGGTTATGACGTTCAATATTGACTGAGTAGTGGAGATAAGATACTTTTAGTGTCAAATGCACATTTTTTTAGTTTTAGAAGTTAACTACTTCAAGAAGACATAAAAATTTCCATTTGCAGTATTGAGTATAACATTAATGGAGCAAGGCTGTCTCTTGAGGTGTATGAAGTTAATTTTTCAGAAATGAAGCTCTGGAATAGTTGGATCTTTGGATATCCTTTGTGACATCAGTTTCCCGTGCCCTATGTGCTTGAGTATCAAATGACAGTTGTTTTCTGTTTTTTTGTTTTTTCTAGGAAAATGATCCATCTGTGAGACTGAAAATTGCATCACTCTTGGGATTATTATCAAAGACAGCAGGATTCTCTCCAGACTGCATAATGGATGATGCTATTAACATACTACAGAATGAAAGTAAGCTGCAACTAAAAGCTGTATAGTTAGAGCACAAATCTTCATTTCTTACAGAGCATACAGAATTTATAAGGAAGTTTGGTGTTGATTGGCATTAAAAAGAACATTTTTTTTTTTTCCCTTGTTCTGGTCAACTCCCGCTCCTCAGCTCGACCCCGCTTGCTCCCGCAGGTTCCGCTTGCTCCAGGCGGCCCCGCTCGCAGTCCCCGTTCTGCCCTGCTTGCTCCGGCCATCCCCGTTTGGCTCCGCTCGCTCCGGACAGCCTCGCACGCTCCGGTTGGTCTCTCCGGGTCCAAGGATTCATTTCTTTATTATTCTTCATAAGTACGCTGTAGCTGACTTCAGATGCATCAGAGGAGGGCATCAGATCTCATTACGGATGGTTGTAAGCCACCATGTGGTTGCTGGGATTTGAACTCATCACCTTCGGAAGAGCAGTCGTGTGCTCTAACCTGCTGAGCCATCTCACCAGCCCGAACATTTGTTTTTTTACAAGATAGAGTCTTACACTAGCCCAGGCTGTCCTGCAACACACTAGGTACCCAGGATGTCCTAAAACTTGAAACTGAGTCTGTCTGAGTCTTTTGGGATTAAGTACATAAGCCTGTGTCTTCTTCTTAAGAAGGAATTTGAAGGTGGTTTAATAGAGTAGGTGTATTGATATTAGGGATAGAATGTAGTTTTATGGTCTAGGGATGTAGCTCAGTTGATAGACTGCCTAGCACTCATGAAGCTGTGGGTTCAGTCTCCATCACTGCATAAACTGGGCAGGTCAGTTGAAGAGTATTTAACTAGAATGAAGTCCTAGGTTTGAAACCCCCTCTCCCTCCATCACATAAAATGCACATGGTGGCTCACAATGTAATCCTGGCACTTGGAGGTAGAGGTAAGAGACTCAAAAGTTTAAGGTCATCCTTGTCTGCATAGAGAGTTAAAAGTCAGACTTTAAGGTTCTATCTCTGCCTATAGCTTTATTTTATTTTATTGTGACCAAGTGTTATATATTTATTACAGCTTATATAACATAGACAGATATTAATTTCTCTTTAAAAAATAATTCCAAGTATTATTTTTGTTTTAGTTTGGCTTTTTGGTTTTGTGGGGGTTTTTTGTTTTTTTTTGTTTTTGTTTTTGTTTTTTTTTTGATTTTTCCAGACAGGGTTTCTCTGTATAGCCCTAGCTGTCCTGGAACTCACTTTGTAGACCAGACTGGCCTCGAACTCAGAAATCCACCTGCCTCCTCTGCTTCCCGAGCTTTTTGGTATTTTTGAGACATGGTCTCACTATGTGTAGGTCTGGTTGACCTTGAACTCACAAGTTGGGCCTCACAACTCACAGATATCTGCCTGCCTCTGTCTTTAAGTGTTGAGATTAAAGGTATGCATCTCCAAGTATATTTTTTAAATGTTATTTTTTAGCTGGGCAGTGGTGGCACACACTTTTCATCCTAGCACTTGGGAGGCAGAGGCAGGCTGTTCTCTGTGAATCCAAGGCCAGCCTAGTCTACAGAGTGAGTTCTAGGGCAGCCAGGGCTACACAGAGGAATGGTGTCTTGAAAAATGAAAAAGTGACAAAAAGTTTTGTGGTTTTTTTATATATGCATGTGTGTGTGTGTGTGTGTGTGTGTGTGTGTGTGTGTGTGTGTGTGTATGTGTGTGTATGTGTACATATATAAGCATGTATGCCAGCCTTGTGTGTAGATTTCCTTGAAGGCCAGAAAAGGGTGTTGGATCTATGGGAGCTGGAATTCCAGGCAGTTGTAAGCTGCTTGGCATGGGTGTGGGAAACAAATTTCAGTCCTCTGAATTTGGGGCAAGCTCTCTTAGCCACTGAGCCTGCACTAGCCCAGGATTCAAGATTTAGATTTGATTTTTGATTTATCAGAGATTAGCTTTATAAGGTTTAGTTAGCTTTTTGTAGATGTTATATATAAAGTTACCTTTATAAGGAAATAATCAATATGATGGCATTGGGGGTGTTTTTGCCTCTTCTGTTTCCTGTGACTACCTTTTCATATTTGTGGCTTGTTTCATATGTGAGTCCCTTCTGCAGTTTGATCTGAGGGCCTTATACATGGTGGGCAAGTGTTTTACCATATAACTAAACTTCTAACTATGGCGAAGATCACTTGAATTACCTAAAATCCTCTTGTATCCCATCAACATTATAAGGACTGTATTTTCAAAGACAGAAGAACATGTTTCCATGTATGTATGTATGTATGTATGTATGTATGTATGTATGTATTTGTTGTTTGTTTGCTCAAGTTTTACTTTTGCCTTTCATGTTTTCATATGAGACAATTCGTCTGGTCATGGTAGCTAGTAATTTTGGCTGATCACAGATTTGTTTAATAGTCACTTGTCAAGATTCCATTTGAACATTGTGATGGAAAAAATACATCAAAAGCATGCATTCAATCAGAAGGTCCAGAAGAGCCTTGATATAAAGATGATCGAGTTGAGAAGATCGACATAGGCTTTTTTTGTTTTTTTGTTTGTTTTGAGACAGGGTTTCTCTGTATAGCCTTGGCTGTCCTAGAACTCACTTTGTAGACCAGGCTGGCCTCGAACTCAGAAATCCACCTGCCTCTGCCTCCCAAGTGCTAGGATTAAAGGCGTGCGCCACCACCGCCTGGCTTGGTTTTTTTTTTTTTTTTTTTTGGCCATTTATTAGGTATTTATTGAGCACATAATAAAGTTATTCTAGATTTTGAGACAATGGAGGTGAATAAAGTATGGTCTTTGTCTTTAAGCATCTTTCTGTTTCTGGCTTAGTGTGATGAGAAAGTAAGTAAAGTTTCACGCCTTGTGTGGAACCATGAGGGGATGGACAGTTAATTCTCTTGGGGATTAGGCTAAACTCCAAGGATTATTAGGTGCGCCCTGAAGGCTGAGAGGACAGTTTCTAGGTAGTCAAGTTAGCCTGAGAGAGATGAGTTGGAAGTACAAGAAACTGAAAAAATACTGGAAAAGAGTAGCCAGGTGTGGTGGCACACAGCTGCAGTCCCAGCACTGGGAGATGGAGGCAGCACATTCAGAGTCCTGCATCATTTTTGACTACACTGAGAGTTTTGAGACCTGTCTCAAAACAAACAGGGACAAGATTAAGCATTTGAAGAGATTAATTACCAAGGGCAGGGTAGAGGTGTCGGAATGGGATGTCTCCATGCTTGGACTTTGCTTGGAAGGTTTTTTTTTTTATCTTCATGTACTGTTTTTTTCATTTTCTTTTGTTTTTGTTTTTCAAGAAAGGGTTTCTTTGTGGAACTCACTTTGTAATTCAGAGTTCCACCTGACTCTGCCTCTCAAGTCCTGGGATTAAAGCTGTGACCACCACACTCAGCTCAGTGTACCGTTTGTTTGTTTGTTTGTTGACACAGGCAATGCGTTCCTGCTTTAGTTGACTTCTGATTCACTAGCCACTGATACTAAATGTATTTGAAGGACCTACTTTGTGTATAGGACTATGCCCAGTCCTGTGAAAGTCTCAAATTCCCAAGACCCAATGCCTTTGGAAATTTAGCTTTTAGTTGAGGGGATAAAAGATTAGACAGAAATATCTAAGTAAGTAAGTAAATAAATAAGTAAATAAGAATCCACATTCCTTCCCAAAATAAATTAGTGTTGACAGTGGTTTCTTGAAAGTTTGTAATTCACCCTTTCCTCTTTCCCAGAGTCTCATCAAGTGCTAGCTCAACTATTAGACACTTTACTTGCAATTGGCAGTAAACTACCAGAAAATCAAGCTACCCAAGTGCGATTAGTGGATGTGGCCTGCAAGGTAAGAGGATGGATGTTTTTCATTCTGGAACAGAGAAGCTGTTGGATCTTTGTGAATTCTATGCCCTGTTTTTTTTTTCTTTAAGGTTTATTTTATTTTATTATATGTAAGTACACTGTAGCTGTTCTCATACACTCCAGAAGAGGGAGCCAGATCTTGTTACGGATGGTTGTGAGCCACCATGTGGTTGCTGGGATTTGAACTTATCACCTTCGGAAGAGCAGTCGGGTGCTCTTACCCGCTGAGCCATCTCACCAGCCCCCTATGCCCTGTTTTTTAAACAAAATCTCAAACATTCGATTTTACTAACTTGTGAGCCAGGTGCAGGGTGAAAGCCTGCTAGCTCAGAGAGGCAGAGAAAGAACCCTGCTGACCTTCCTCTGCTAACACCTGAGAAGGAAAAGGAAGCTCTCCTCCATGCCGGCTCAAACAAAAAACTCTCAATCTCCGTGTCCTCCCTTCTACCTCCTGGGTGTCTCTCTATCGGTCCTCCTGATTTCCTTTTACTCAATGATTATTTCCTATGTTCACTTCCTGTCAACTGGTTGCTTGCTCTGCCTCTTGACCTATGGTTGACTTTATTAATCCTGTTTACAATAAACAGAAAGCTCTTGGGTTAAAGGTGTGTGCTAGGGCTGAGCACACCACAACTAGAAATGGGTTTTTCCAATAAACAACACAATCTTGGGGTTCACAGTGTGATCAAATACCCTGTAGTAGTGTAGTCCTCAGAGTGAGAACTTTAAGAACTCTCGGTGACTGTAAAAGCTGCCCTTTTTAGTCCTTGGTGTTTGGAGATTAAGCTTAAATGCTGTAGTGATTCTTTAAAACAAACACATTTATGAGTTTATTGGGTGTAGGGGACAGGAGAGTCCTGGCACATATTGGAAATCAGAGGACACTTGGCAGGAGTTGGCTTTCTCCTTCCACTGTGTGTTTTCGAGATTGGTATTAAACCGGCTGCCAGAGCCTAACCACTGAGCTGACCCTGCTATGATGATTCTTGTGGATGGAAGACTGAGATGGTAGATTTTGAGAAATGTTTAGGAAGTAGTATGACGTTGATTTATTTATTTGTTTGTTTTTATTGTTTCTGATCCAGGCTGGCCTCACACTTGCTATATAGACCAGGCTGGCCTCAAATTCACCAAGTCCCACTTGCTTCTGCCTCCGAAGGCATGCACCACCACACCAGACCTGTTTTTACTTTTTGACAGACTACTATTGTTACTAGAAATGTGATTTACTGACTCATTCTATTAATGTGAAAATGACTGCACTTGTGGCCTAACAGAATACACAACAATTGGCAGCTGGCTTTCTTTTAACAAAGTTGTATGTGATGGGTAGGTTGTGGGGAAGGTACATTTGCATGCATGCATGCACAAGCACACACACCAAGGCAAATGTGCACGTGTAAGCCAGAGGTCAATGTCAGGCATCCTTCTTTATTTCTCTCTACTTTATTTTTGAGACAAGGTCTTTTACTGATCCTGAGTTCTCTTTAAGCCCCTAGGACCTGCCGGCCTCCACTACACTGGGGTTACAGGTGCACTGGGCCTCCATGACAGGGGTTGGGGAGGGTGGGGAGCTGGGGGTTGGGTGTGTGTGTTGTGCTGGGGGAACTGGAATCAAGTCTCCAAGCCTGAGTAACAGTCACTACTTGTAGGAAGTGGCAGTTGCTCCGGAAAACCTGGGCTCCGGGAAACCCTGGCTCCAGAAAACCCGGGCTGGGAAACTCCGGCTCTCTCTTCAGGCTCTCCTCAAGCAATAGTCCCTCCTGAAGGGGCACTATGCTAATGAGGTGTGTCTTGTGGCACCAATGAACGGGCCATATGCTAATGAGGTGTATCTTGGTGCACCAATCCACAATCACTACGACACCCTCCCCCCCCTTCCCTGGGAGAGTATAAAAGCATCAGCTCTGCTGCTGTCCTGGGTCCTGGGAATCTACTATCAAGGTGCTCTAGAATAAAGCTGACTGAGAAGATCCCGGTGGTGGCGTGACTTTCTTCTGGTCGAGGGAGGCATCGCAACTACTCACTGAGCCATGGCCCCAGCCCCGCTTGGCAGTTTCTAATGATGATGGCTATGATGTGACCTGTGGGGGAAGGACATCATCATAAAATTATATTTGTTGCCTGGAGGGTATGACTCAGTGTGCTAAGATTGAGTAATATGTTGGTTATACGTCATTGTTGCCTGGTTACCTTAATAGATGCTAGAAGGTTTTAGTTCAGTTGAAACTCAAAAGCATATATAACAATTGTGACATATCTTCCGGGGGTTGTTTCAGGCAGTAGTTTGGTTATGAAAAATGATGTTTTCATACTAAATAAATATGAGTCATTTTAAAAACTAATAACTGGTGGTAATTGTCTACCTCATATCTGGGTTTTACTTTTCTGTTCAGTGTCATATTTTTGTGGATGTTTTGAGCACTTATATGTGAGGATTTGTGGAGTCAGAAGAGTAGGGTTTAACATTCAAAAAAATACTATTGCTCGTGTGTGTGTGTGTGTGTTTGTGTGTGCACAAGCAGAGGTCAAGATGACAACTTTGTGGAGTTGACTCTCTCTTCCCACCTTTATGTGGGTTCTAAGGGTTGAACTCAAGTTTTCTAGGCTTTCAAGGCAAGCACCCTTATAAGCCATTTGTCAACTCACATTTTCCTTTTCTTAGATAATGTGCAGGCCAAGAATTATCTGAGGTAAAATGCTTGAGGGGACATTTTTGGAGTATTTTTTTCCTTCTGCATTGATGTTAGAATCCAAGGCATTAGGCTTGCCAGGCATGCCTTCTCCTAGTGAGTCCCACACTCACACCTCAGTGAGCCATTTTACAATGGGGATTCCCATGCTGAGAGCCCGGCTTCTCAGGACATTCCCTTGTCTCCTGCCTGGGTAAACCTAGGTTATTGAAACTAACATTAAGAGCTTGATCAAGGCTTGGAAAGTGTCCTGCCACTGGGCTACTGCTCCAGCCCTAACATGAGTATTCTTCACCTATGAATTTGGGAATTGCTCAGGTAGAGCAGCAGGAGAGGATTGCATGATTGCTAAGAGTACGACTGTGTTCCGACTTTAGAGACAGAGTGACAGAGACGTGGGACAGGGCAGAGGGCAAGAAGGAGGGCAAAGGGAAGCTATTACTGCACATTTAAATCAGTGACTTTATGCAGAGAAAAAAAGCTAGACATTTGGACTTAAAGGATAACTTGTTTTGACAGTTGTATGTGTGGCTGTTACCTCCTAAAACTGTGTGTGTAACTTTTTACAGTCCTTACTGTTTAAAGTGATAGTAACAATAGCTAATATTAATACTATGGTTTAAAGCATATAACCTTAAATATATTTTTATTTCTAAACTTAGCTTTTCTTGATAGCCCATAAGTAAGACAGATGAGAAGTGTACAGTTACGAGAGCCAGAACCTGACCAGACGACGTGGCCAGTGGTCAGAGCTGTGGTCTGAAACTAGCTTTCTTTTTTCCTATATCTCATGATGATTTAAAACTTACTATTCTTTCCTTTAAAAAAAAAAAAAAAAAAAGAGAGAGACACTCTTGCCATGTGTCTCTGGCATTGTCTAGGCTGGCCTCATTTATGTAATCCTCCTGTCTCAGTCTTGGAGTGCTAAGAGTACAGGCATGTGCCAACATATCCAGTTTTTTTCAGTTTTGACTATTTCATAATTAATTTTGTAATCTTTTTCATCTCTTCTCTTCATTTTTCGTTGTGCTGTAGTATTTTCACATGAGTCTGTGGCATCATGTTGCACATCACAAGGACTTCAGAATATCTCTAAATGATATGTTAAAGAGTAGTTAGGTCACAGCTTTTAGCAGGAACTCCTTAATAACATATGCGTTTGTATTAAACTGCATTAATTGCACTAAATATACTCTTGGTTTTGTTTTTGTTTTAGATTAGGATCAAAAAGACTCACATACTACATGTGGTTAGTCTCACGTTTCTTTTAATATCTCTCTCTCTCTCTCTCTCTCTCTCTTTTTTGGTTTTTTGAGACAGGGTTTCTCTGTGTAGCCCTGGCTGTCCTGGAACTCATTTTGTAGACCAGGCTGGCCTTGAACTCAGAGATCCGCCTGCCTCTGCCTCCTGAGTGCTGGGATTAAAGGCGTGCGCCACCACGCCCGGCTTCTTTCATTCTCTTAAGACTGTTTTTGCCTTTTGTTTTGTTTTTTGTCTTTAAATGCCATTGCGTCATTTGCCTTGTGGAATAGTCCATTGTCTGTCTGTTTTGATGCATCTGTTGGTGTCATGTAAATATTAACTGTGACATACATGTAACCACACTCACACTTGCACATCATACACAAACACATGATAATAAATAAATAATAATAATAATAAAGAAAGACAGTATTGTCTTTACTTCCTGGCACACAGTATCCCAAATTCTTGCACAGGGTCTTACTTTGTAGCCCTGCTGGCTTAGAACTCTGCATGTAGACCAGGCTGGCCTCAAATTTACGGAGATCTGCCTGACTCTGCCTCCTGAGTGCTGGCTTTGAAGTTGTTGCTACCATGCCATTTCTTTATCTGGTTCTTGGTTTATGTATGCATTTAGTTTGTGAGAGTTCACTGAGCTGTAAACTCAAGAGGTTTTTTTCTTTTTTTTTTTTTTTTTTCATGTTTCTCTATGGCTATTAAAAGTTTCTAAAATTGGGTTTGAAGAGATGACTCAGCAATTAAGAGTGCATAACACGGGCTGGTGAGATGGCTCAGCGGGTAAGAGCACCCGACTGCTCTTCCGAAGGTGATGAGTTCAAATCCCAGCAACCACATGTTGACTTACAACCCGTAATGAGATCTGATGCCCTCCTCTGGTGCGTCTGAAGTCAGCTATAGTGTACTTATGAATAATAATAATAAATGAATCCTTGGACTGGAGAGAGCAGGAACTGAGCGATAGGGGACGACCAGAGCGAGCAGGGCAGAATGGGGGCGGGGCTGACCGGAGTGAGCGGGGCAGACCAGAGTGAGCAGGGTTGACCAGAACAAGGGAAAAAAAAAAAAGAGTGCATAACACTCTTGCAAAGAGCAGGCGTTTGATTCCTAACACCCATGTTGGGCAGCTTACCTCCATCCAGAGGATCTGACACTTTCCTCTGGAGTCTTTGTGGGCACCATCACGAACATGTGCCCTTGTGTGCGTATATATATTAAATAAGTTGGTTAAGTAGAAAATAATTTAATGAAAAAGTTAATGTTTTGGGGAGGCAGATAAGTCCTTAGGCAATGTGCTGCTCTACAGACCAGTGAGAATGAGAAGGGGTGGAGTGCTTTTTCCCCATCTTTTGTTTGTTTTTTTTTAAACTATCTTAATCATATGTATGTTATATATTTTGCCTTTCTCTTTTCTTTTTATAGCACCTGACAGATACTTCCCATGGTGTAAGAAATAAGTGCCTGCAATTACTTGGCAATCTTGGCTCTTTGGAGAAAAGTGTCACAAAAGATACTGAAGGCTTAACTGCCCGAGATGTCCAGAAGATTATCGGGGATTACTTCAGTGACCAAGATCCACGTGTCAGAACAGCAGCTATAAAAGCCATGGTAACATGATAAAAAGTAAAAGGGGATACTTTCTTTTTTTTCTCTTTTTTCTTTTCTTTCTTTTCCTTCTCTTTTCTGAGATTGGGTCTGCTGTGTGTAGACCTTGAATTTGGAGCAGTCTGTCTGCTTTAGCCCCATGCTTGGCTAATAAAATTTATTTTAAAATATACAACTCAGTATTGACATTTTTTAAGTCATCAAAATAATTTATAATAGTTAAATGCCTCTTAAATAAGCATGATATCTTCTGAAGCTAAGAGTAATATGCACTCAACCGTTTTTGAAATCTATCTGGAACATTAAACATGATAGAAGTAGGAAAAAAATCTCTTATGAAGTCCTCTATGAAAGGGAATTGTGACAAATTCCTGATTAGACAGAAACCATTGCACCTCCAAGGGAGAATCCGCAGCTTAACTGTGGCTTCATAGAATGAATTGGGTAGTGTTCCTTCTGTTTCTATTTTGTGGAATCATTTGAAGAGTATTAGTATTAGGTCTTCTTTGAAGGTCTTATAGAATTCTGCACTAAACCCATTTAGTCCTGGCCTTTTTTGGTTGGGAGACTTTTAATGACTTCTATTTCTTTAGGGGGTTATGGGACTGTTTAGATGGCTTATCTGATCCTGATTAACTTTTGTATTTGGTATCTTATCTAGAAAATTGTCCATTTCATCCAGACTTTCCAGTTTTGTTGAATATAGGCTTTTGTAGCAGGATCTGATGATTTTTGAATTTCCTCAGTTTCTGTTATTATATCTCCCTTTTCATTTCTGATTTTGTTAATTTGGGTATTGTCTCTGTGCCCTCTGGTTAGTCTGGCTAAGGGTTTATCTATCATTTTGATTTTCTCAAAGAACCAGCTCCTGATTTTGTTGATTCTTTGTATAATTCTTTTTGTTTCTACTTGGTTGATTTCAGCCCTGAGTTTGATTATTTTCTGCCCTCTACTCCTGTTGGGTGTATGTGCTTCTATTTGTTCTAGAGCTTTCAGGTGTGCTGTCTAGTGTAAGCTCTCTCCAATTTCTTTTTGGAGGTACTCAGAACTATGAGTTTTCCTCTTAGCACTGCTTTCATTGTGTCCCATAAGTTTTGGTATGTTGTGCCTTCATTTTCATTAAATTCTAAAGTCTTTAATTTCTTTCTTTATTTCTTCCTTGACCAAGTTATCATTGAGTAGAGCATTGTTCAGCTTCCATGTGTATGTAGACTTTCTGTTGTTTTTGTTGCTATTGAAGACCAGTCTTAGTCTGTGATGATCTGATAGTATGCATGGGATTATTTCAGTCTTGTATTATCTGTTGAGGCCTGTTTTGTGACTGATTATATGGTCAGTTTTGGCGAAGGTACCATAAGGTGCTGAGAAGAAGGTATTTTTTGTTGTTGTTTTAGGTTGAAATGTCCTATAGATATCTGTTAGATCCATTTGGTCCATAACTTCTGTTAGTTTCAATGTGTCTCTGTTTAGTTTGTGTTTCCATGATCTGTCCATTGATGAGAGTGGGGTGTTGAAGTCTCCCACTATTATTGTTTGAGGTGTAATGTGTGCATTGAGCTTTTGTAAAGTTTCTTTTATGAATGTGGGTGCTCTTGCATTTGGAGCATAGTTGTTCAGAACTGAAAGTTGTTCTTGGTAGATTTTTCTTTTGATGAGTATGAAGTGTCCTTCCTTATCCTTTCTGATAACTTTTGGTTGAAAGTTGAATGGCTACTCCAGCTTGTTTCTTAGGACCATTTGCTTGGAAAATTATTTTCCAGCCCTTTACTCTGAGGTCTTTGACACTGAGGTGCATTTTCCTCTATGCAGCAAAATGCTGGGTCCTGTTTACGTATCCAGTCTGGTATTCTATGTCTTTTTTTTTTTTTAATGGGGAACTGAGTCTATTGATTTTTAAGAGATATTAAGGAATAGTGATTGTTTCTGTTATTTTTGGTGGGTTTTTTTTTTTTTTGTTTTTGTTTTTTTTTTCGAGACAGGGTTTCTCTGTGTAGCTCTGGCTGTCCTGGAACTCACTTTGTAGACCAGGCTGGCCTCGAACTCAGAAATCCACCTGCCTCTGCCTCCCGAGTGCTGGGATTAAAGGCGTGCGCCACCATGCCCGGCTTTTGGTGTTATTTTTATGTTTGTGTGGCTATCTTCTTTTGGGTTTGTTGAAAGAAGATTATATTCTTGTTTTTTCTAGGATGTAGTTTCCCTCCTTGTGTTGGTGTTTTCCATCTATTATCCCTTGTAGGGCTGAATTTGGGGAAAGATGTTATGTAAATTTTTTTTTTGTCATGGAATATCTTGGTTTCTCTGACTATGGTAATTGAGAGTTTTACTGGGTATAGTAGCCTGGGTTGGCATTTGTGTTCTCTTAGGGTCTGTATGACATCTCCCCAGGATCTTCTAGCTTTCCTAGTCGCTGGTGAGAAGTCTGGTGTACTTCTGATAGGTCTGCCTTTAGACCTTTTTCCCTTACTGCTTTTAATATTCTTTCTTTGTTTCGTGAATTTGGTCTTTTGACTATTATGTGACTGGAGGAATTTCTTTTTTGGTCCAATCTATTTGAAGTTCTGTAGGCTTCTTGTATGTTTATGGGCATCTCTTTCTTTAGGTTAGGGAAATTTTCTTCTATAATTTTGTTGAAGATATTGACTGGCCCTTTAAGTTGGGAATCTTCTCTCTCTTCTATACCTAGTATCCGTAGGTTTGGTCTTCTCATTTGTGTCCTCTATTTCCTGAATGTTTTGGGTTAGGAGCTTTTTGCATTTTGCATTTTCTTTGACTGTTGTATCAATGTTTTCTATGGTATCTTTTGCCCCTGAGATTCTCTCTTCTATCTCTTGTATTCTGTTGGTGATGCTTGCGTCTATGACTCCTGAGTTCTTTCTTAGGGTTGTCTTTCTATCTTCAGGGTTGTCTCCTTTTGTGATTTCTTTATTGTTTCTATTTCCATTTTGAGATCCTGGATGGTTTTGTTCAATTCCTTTACCTGTTTGGTTATGTTTTCCTGTAATTCTTTAAGGGATTTTTGTTTCCTCTTTAAGGGCTTCTAGCTGTTTACCTGTGTTCTCCTGTATTTCTTTAAGTGAGTTATGTCCTTCTTAAAGTCCTCTATCATCATTGTGAGATGTGATTTTAAATCAGAGTTCTGGTTTTCTGGTATGTTTGGGTATCCAGGGTTCACTGTGGTGGGAGAACTGGGTTCTGATGATGCCAAGTAGCCTTGGTTTCTGTTACTTATATTCTTGCCCTTGCCTCTCACCATCTGGTTATCTCTGTGTTAGCTGGTCTTGCTGTCTCTGACTGTGGTTTATCCTTCCTGCAAGCCTGTGTGTCAGTGCTCCTGGAGACCTGATCTCTCTGGGAGGAATTTGGGTATGGAAGGATCCTGTCCCTAGCTGTTCCTAGGTTCCTATGTCCTGATGGCTCTGGATGGGTCCCCTTGGGCCAGGAATTTGAGCAGAAATGGTGATCTTACCTGTGTTCACAGGTATGTTGGCACTCCTGTGAGACTCATTCTCTCAGGTATGGAGCGCTGTGGCACAGGACCAGCTCCGGGTGCAGATGGAAAACTTTCTTTTTTTTTCTTACGATTATTTCATATTTTTCTAATACGTTGAAATAGTGCATGGGTTATTAGAGTTATTAAATATCTTCAATGTTTATACAGAAAAGTCTTTGACCGTGTCTTGTATTTAGACTGATTCTGGCTAAAGGTAACTATCTTCATCTGATATGATGTGATATACACGGGATGACGTGAAGATGTTAGAAGTTTTTTCCTTTTTTCCCAGAGGCTTAGACTGTATTTTTATTATCTAGTTGCAGCTCCATGAAAGAGGACTGAAGTTACACCAAACTATTTATAATCAGGTACCTTAAAATGATTGCTATCTGGAAGGGGAGGATTTCAATCGTGAAGTTGGGAGGGTGTCATACAACTTCAGAATTTTAAATCATGGGGGCTTTAGCTGGCTAATAGTGGCTATATTTGTTGGGATAGATGTGAAGCCATATCTGAAACATACTTTTGAGAATGATGTGAGATATGTATGTAATTCAATAGTACTAATGCATGTAAAAATATTTGTAGTAAGATTTGTGCAACTCAGAATGCATGAGTGCTAACTACATGAAGAAAATATGATTAGAAGTAGGGGAAGTGGGCTGGGGATGCAGCTGGGTGGGAGAAAGCTTGCCAGCATATACAAGGTCCTGGATTTAATTCCTAGTACTGAAAGTAGTAATAATTAGGACGAGTTATAGACTTTGGCCAGGCCATTCTTTAAGTCAGTTCTGGCACCACCCATGGTCAACTAGAATGTTTCTGGAGGGTGACCAAGACCATGGATCATATGAGGAGGTGGCACATGAATTAAGTATTAAGGCATAATGGAGTTGTAGGAAGGCTGCTTGACAGTTTATTCAAATGCCTTTCAAGGTAGTCTTTTAATGTTTGTTTGAGACAGCGTTTCTTTGTGTAGCCTTGGTTATCCTGGAACTAGTTCTATAGACCAGACTGGCCTCAAACTCACAGAGATCCACCAACCTCTGCCTCCCAAAGGTGTATGTCATCATGTCTGGCAGTCTATATCTACCCTCAGATCAGATTTTGTTATCTTACCATGAATGGTTTTATCTCTTGGTGGGAATTATAATTGGTCACATCTCTGGTACTAATGTGCAAATACCTTTTTGGTACTATGGTCCTTGAGTGCTCTGACTAGCTTTGCTAGGTTACACTGTGTGTAACAGTTTCCACTTTCCAGATGAGATGTGATGTTGCATAGTTAGAATACAGCCTGAAAAGCTTAGAAATGCAAATGTTTCTTTGTTGGGCAATAGTATTTTGATTGACATTCTTATCCAGCCATCCTATCTTCTTTGTGAAAGTATTTGAAAATAACCTGTAAGAACACTGCCTGACAGACTGTGATCCTCCTTTGCAGGCCTGTAAATTGCTTTCTGACGACTACGAGCAGGTGCGCAGTGCTGCAGTCCAGCTTATCTGGGTTGTCAGCCAGCTCTATCCTGAGAGGTCAGTAGGTGCCAGTCTTCTCACTGCCAAGCCCTCTCCTTCCACCATACAAAAAGCCACCTAGAGAAAAAACATTGTTCAGATATTTGGAAGGCAGTGTGAAATAGAGGGGGAGGATACAGGCTCTGATAATCAGACTGGAAATGAGCTCCACTTACACACACACACACACACACACACACACACACACACACACACACACGCACGCACACACTGGTCTGTCTAGAACTTTCTTGGTTTCTTCAGAGATCCTTGAATCTTACAAGGGTTACACTTATTCAAGACATTGAAAGTTTGCAGTTTAGCTAATGTCACTGGGTCCTTTCCCTGGATGATAGGTCTGCTGAAGCGTCTAGGATTTCCTACATCGTTTTCATTGTTCATCCTCAGAGGGCTGCACTTGCAGCCCAGGCACATGTTTTGTCATGCATGGCTTCTCTCCTTTTCTCTTTATTTAGTATAGTTCCAATACCTTCTTCCAATGAAGAAATCCGTCTAGTTGATGATGCATTTGGAAAAATTTGCCACATGGTCAGTGATGGCTCCTGGGTGGTTCGAGTTCAAGCTGCAAAGCTATTGGTAAGTTACACTGTCTTTTAATGAACACAATGCTGATGTTGTTACAAACATTTTAAGAAACCTTAGGTAAGGTCAGGCATGTCTCATTTTAGAAATCCATAATTTCTCCAATGACTTGATTCCGCACCTTACCCCCCTTTACATTATATGCTTCATTACTGTGTTTACTTACAAATAGGACTGACTTGAATATGTCATTAATAAAGTCAGGCATCAGTCCAAGCTCTAAATCAAAGCAAGCGTCAGTCCCTGGACTGTGACATCATGCATACATTCCTGCATGAAGGTTGGGGTGACCCCACCATGCATAGTTTCCTACCTGGAGGCTGGGTATGAGGTGTCAGGGAGAAGCACAAAGTGAATGGAAAAGGGTTACATCCTTACCATTCAAGGTCAAGAGCACTCAGTCTTCTACCATATGGGAGCCAAGATTAACCTCAAGGCTATTTCCTCCAGGCTTGGTAGTAATTACCCTTACACAGTGAGCCATCTCATTAGCCCATAAATTGTAGTTTTCTTGTCTATAAAATGAAGAATCTAGTACAAAAGTGAGAGCTTAAAAGGATTAAAGATTGCCTGTAAAATGTGCATGAGTAAATATTTGTATGTATGTTTCTCTATAAGAAATTAGGCATAACTGTATGTAAATATGTACATATATGTATGCACCTACATACATGACTAAAAAGCCTAGTTGACAAGAAATGTTATAAATGATAGCAACTGTAATTACTGATGTTTTAGCAAGATTGGATTATTAGTCATTCTTGAATACAGACATAATTACATAATTTGGAGCTGTGTAGATTTAAAGTGACTAAAGCATGGCTGTGGAGATGGCTCGTGGAGGAGGCTGAGGGAGTTGTGGGGAAAGAGAAGAGGAGGTAAAAAGTAGTATAGTATCATTCATAATAGGCTGGACATAGCAACTACCAGTGGTGGGTAAGGGATGTGTAACAGACTAAAACTCAAGGGAAGAGGAGAAACCAGGTTCCTAGTGTGAAATGATAAAGTGTTAGATATCTGTGCTGCACAAAAAGTGAGAATTTTTCACTCTTCATTATAGCAGGACAAGAAAACTCCACATGTAGGTTGTATTGGAAAACTTAAAACCATTCAAAAGAAACTGGATTACTACTACTAACAACAACAACAACAACAACAACTTCTCAAAGAGGTTAAAAAGAAGTCCCCCAAACTGTAGACTTCCAAGTACTCGAATCCATGCTGCCATTAAGAATACAGTCGCCACGTTGAACTTGGGTCTATCTGGGATGTGGTTTTTAGTGGGGAAGCGTCTTCTGAGTATATTGAGTTCCTCTCATCCGTTCAGGATTAGTCTATGCTTGCGTCTTTGTTCTTAGAAGCTGCAGCTTTTTTAGACTTTTTGTTGTAGTGCTGCCAAGTGTGTCAGGCACTGGTGTTCCCTGGGGCAAATGCTGATGTCTTAGTTAGTTAGGGGCAGCTTTACATCTGATATGTTGTCCATCTTTGTTGGTGTTGTGCTCTCTTTCCACCTCCTAATTAGATAGAAGCTAGAAGCCTTCAGCTAGACAAAGACTAAGCACATGGGCCAGAGATGGTTCAGCGGGAAAGACGCTTGTCACACAAGCCCTGCGGCCACCTAAGGTTAATTCCTGGAGCCCGTGTCTAGGTGGAAAGGGAGAACTGACTTCCAGAAGTGCCGGCTGACTAACCCATAGACATACATGCACACACATACTATACACATACAATAATAAAATTTTTGAAAGCGGTTTTTGCTCTGGAAGCATGTTTGACCCTGTTAACTATCTTTTTTTTGGGGGGGTGGGGTGGGGAGGTGAGACAGCGTTTCTCTGTGTAGCCCTAGCTGTCCTGGAATTCACTCTGTAGACCAGGCTGGTCTCAAATTCAGAAATCTTCCTGCCTCTGCCTCCCAAGTGCGGGGATTAAAGGCATGCGCCACCACGCCCAGCACTGTTAACTATCTTGTTTCAGAGACAGTTTATAAAGCTCTCTGTATTACAATTTAAGTTGAATGGCGGTAGTATGCAGTTGGGGAGGTATACTTTTTTTTTTTTTTTTTTTTTTTGGAGACAGGGTTTTTCTGTGTAGTCCTGACTATGCTAGAACTAGCTCTGTAGACCTCGCTAGCCTCCAGTTTACAGACACCTGCCTGCCTCTGACTTCAAAGTGCTGGGATTCAAGGTGTATTCCACCTTCCAAATTCAATATGCCTTTTATCCATCGATTCATCATGGAGTATCAGTTCTGTCCCTATGATAATACCTAAATCCACCCCTTCTCTTCTCCCTTTCTTCTGAGTGCATACTAATGTCACCATTTTTTGATTGGATTACTATGCTCTTGACAATTGTGACTTTAAAATGGAAAGGTCAGCTATTATTAGGTGACACTGAAAATATATTACAAGTGATATAAAATTTCTTGAGCCTCGACACGAATACTACCTCTTCTGTGCTACTGTGTTAGAGAGCTCAGCTGAGAGCCTTGGAGAAGGGTATTGGAAAGTGTGGACAAACAGACTTACTAAGAAGTTAGAAGGTTTCTTGTCAGGAAAAATGTTCTTCAAATCCAAGTACTGCTGGTGATAAACTACAGAGAAAGAGATCTCATCAGTGTGATGGTGCATGCTGTAATCCCAGCATTGGGGAGTCAGAGGCAGGAGGACCACTGCCGTTAGAAGTCCGTCTACTTTTATGTAGTAAGTTCCAGGCCAGACGGAAGACAGATCCAAGCCTGAGTGAGCATGACTGTGTTTGTTAGCCTAGGAATCACAGCAGTACTTAGATATAAGCTGTAGGAAAGTCTAGGCTTACATGTGTAGACTCCTTTGCTTTCGTTTGACTGTGTCTGGTCTGCTCACCACATTGCTTCAGGATGAGCTCTATGAAATTCAAATCTATTTTCTCCTTTATTTGAAACAGGTAAACTATCTAATTTCAGCTTCATTTTCTCACATTAAAAATGGATATTTCTGGGGCTTGAGAAATGGCTCAGTGGTTAACAACACTTACTGCTTGATTCCCAGCATTCACCATAGCACACATCTGTCTGCAGCTCTATTTCCAGAGGACACCCTCTTCTGACCTCCAGAGGCAAAACATCTATGCACATAAAAGAAATTAAGATTTAAAAATAAAAAGATATTGTTAAGTTACATTTTAGTCAGGTGTGATGATTCACACCTGTAATCCCAGCACTTGAGAGGATGAAAAGGGATTGCCAGGCAGAGTTAGTTCAGGGCCAGCTTGGCCTACATTAGTGAGTTCCAGGTTATCTTTAGCTAATTGCAGAGTGAAACCCTGACTCAAAAAATAAAGAAATAGAAACAAGAAATAAAGTTAGGCTGGCAGTGGTGGCGCATGCCTTTAATCCCAGCACGTGGGAGGCAGAGGCAGGCGGATTTCTGAGTTCAAGGCTAGCCTGGTCTACAAAGTGAGTTCCAGGACAGCCAGGGCTACACAGAGAAACCCTGTCTCAAAAAAACAAAAACAAACAAACAAACAAACAAACAACCCCCCCCCAAAAGAATAGATTATGAAGGAATGGCCTGTTTGGAGGTAGAAACATGAATATTAGGAGTTCAAGACCAAACTCAGCTGGATAGTGAGTTCTAGCCTGGGCTATAGGAGACCTTGACACCCCCCCCCCCAACCACACACACTCCTCCCAAAACAAAAAGGAAAGAAGGAATGGAAAAATATGAGGAGGAGGGGTGGCTAAAAGAAAGGTTTCTGGAGCCTCAGTTTTTATTTCAGCTATGGATTTTTAGGACTTTTACTTAATATTTTTATATTCCCCCATGCATAAAATAGGACTAATAATGATGTTAACTTCATAGTGTTCTACTGAGAGTTACATGGGTTGATATATGTATAATTCTCTCAGAATAGTATATATAGAACAGAGTAAGTTCTACCTGTGAGAGGTATTTCTTCTACTATATTGTTGGTATTTATAGTTTAATATCCCTGATGATTTAGAATTTGTAGACATCTTAGCTATCAAGAATATTGAAGAAGTCCTTAAATGTGTGATAAAGATTCTGAAGTTGATGGTGTGGGGCGGGACTTCTCAGGTGGAGCAGGGAAAGATTCTCATCTTTAAGAGGCTCACCACTGGGAGTCTGACTGTGGGCAATGCAAATTGGACTTGGTGTGTTGGGTTTTTTGGGGAGAGGGGTGAGGGAGGAAGAACAGAAGGGTGGGAAGTGGACCTGTGCGGAATGGGAAGCCACAGTGATCAGGGTGCATTGTATGAAGTTCCTAAATAATTAACAAAAATATTTTATGTTGGAAAAAAGAGAGAGGACATAATACACAGCCAAATAGCTTCAAAAACTACCTGAGTGTGATAGGATTCACTCTGCTTAATACCATGAAGAAACTCCAGTTACTCAGTCTGCTTAGCAGAGGCTTTCACAAACTGAGCCAGCCAGTTGGATGATCTTTAATCTGTAGATATACCTACATGGATGCAGTGTGCTCTAGGTGTGTGGTTTTCATAAGCTATTTTTCATACTGGTTTGGAGTCACATAATGACAACTGTCTTTGAATACGTTTGGCTCTAGTAAGCAACCTTTTCTCCCCATATTTCTGTAAGTCACCCCAATAAAGTTCATTGCTTTAACAGCAACAATAGGGCAGAACACAGGGTCCCCAATGTAGGAGCTAGAGAGAGTACCCAATAGCTGTAGGGGTCTGTAACCCTATGGATGGAACAGCAATATGAACTAATCAGAACCCCCAGAGCTCATGTCTCTAGCTGCATATGTATTAGAAGATGGCCTAGTTGGCCATTATTGGGGAGGAAAGGCCCTTGGTCTAACAATGTTTATATACCCCAGTAGAGGGGAATGCCAGGGCCAAGTAGTGGGAGTGGGTGGGTAGGGGAGCAGGGCGGGGGGAGGGTATAGGGGACTTATGGGATAACACTTGAAATATAAATGAAGAAATTCTCAAATAAATAAATAAATAAATAAATAAATAAATAAAAAGAATGTTACCTTTATGCATTTACTTTTAAACTTTCAGTGTTAAGGTGATGTTTGAATCACAGGAGTTGTTTAATATGCTCTGGATTCTTTCTTTTTACAGGGCTCTATGGAACAAGTTAGTTCTCATTTCTTGGAGCAGACTCTTGACAAGAAGCTGATGTCAGATCTGAGGGTAACTTGACTTTGTTTAAACTGGGTTTCTGTAATCAACATCAGTATAGCTATATGTTGAGCTGTGTTGATTTAATTTAACAGTCCATACACTTGATACATTAATGTAGGTTATTAGATTACATTTTAATTCAAAATTATAGTAATTTGAACCAAATTACAAGCTACATCATGAATTTCATTCTGTAATAGAATACTTTCCAAAGGTTGTGTTAAACAAGAGGTAGGATTTACTTTCTGTTCCTTATAAACTATGGCAGTCTGGTGTTTTGTGTGATATGTGATACGGTAGAACCCCTGTTTAGTACAGCTCCCATTGAGTGAGTGGAAGAGTGACCCCTCGTCTGGACAATGACAGTAACCAGGTGCTTCTGGGACTGCCTTAGACATTGACTGTGACGCTCTTTAATGCGGTTGGCAAGATGAGTATGACCTCAAGTAATGGGCGCACTCATTGTCAGTACCTTAGTTTTTAAATATAAGTTTATAACAGTTATTGAACTTTTTATAAATATAGGAGAAAATAGCTTATTAATATAGTCCCAGTAGCTTTAGCAATTTTGGCATCTTTTTGTAGCTTTTTAAATGTATGTTTCAAGCACTGAGCCGTAAGTATATCCTTAGTGTCTTTATCGACTGTATGTATACATTGTTAGGTTGTGTGCTCTCACCCTGGAGCCTTTTCACTGTGCCAGGCTCCTAGATTCTCCTGACTTTTTACCACTGTAAATCACAGAAAGGACATTATCTTGGTGTCCTTTGAGACCTTTTCTTTTTTGAGTTATTCCATAAGATAAATCCTACAGAATGGTTCTGGGATTGATGTATGTGTGTTATAAACAGTGCAATGAAGCTTTGCTTGGTTCGAGTTGGTATTTATGTTTTTGGTAGACTAGGGGGAAGAGTAAGGAAGGACATGTGAATGAGAGGAGATGAGCAACTCTGGTTTCCAAGACACATTGCAAGGTGCAGGCTGTGATGTGGGACATGACCCACGTCCTTATAGACTCTGATACTTGGATTCATTGTTGCTTCTGAAATGACCATCCATGAGTCATGGGCTCGTTTCTAAGATGTTTAAGAATTACTGTAGGAAGTAGAGTGGCAGTTATTGATTAGGATGAGAACCATGCCTGTCAGTGTGCTGGGTATCTACTTCTCATCTCTCCCTAGGTGATCTACTAGAAGGTTATCTGAGTATTGTTGCTATATTTTCCTCCCTTCCACCTGCCTCCCTCCCAAGCACTGGGGTTAAAGGTGGGTTTCACCACCACTGGCACAATAGTGCTTTCTAATGAGACTGAAAGGCTGTTGTTTTTAGACTGGGTGTATTTTCTATTGAGACAGTATTTGAAGAGGCACTGCTCTTGCTTGCCTCCCAGGCTCTTCTTTTCCTATGCTTAATGGTAAACATAGCCACTGTCCAGTCAGCACTGTCCAGGTTGCTGGGAGCTATTAGAGACTTGTGAGCATTTTGTCTCATTTTAAGTTGGGTTTGCATCTCTCTACCCTCAACTGTCGAGTTGTCTTCAATAGCAGTTTGTTGCTTACTTGCTCTCTGTTTTAGGGACACCCTAGGGTTCTCTTGCAATTAGTAATTGCTGTCATCTTCTACAGAGGAAACGCACTGCACATGAGCGTGCCAAGGAACTTTACAGTTCAGGGGAGTTTTCCAGTGGCAGGAAATGGGGAGATGATGCTCCCAAGGAAGAAATAGACACAGGGGCCGTGAACCTGATAGAGTCAGGAGCGTGTGGAGCCTTTGTTCATGGCTTGGAAGATGAGATGTATGGTAAGTACATATATCAGCATATATACCCATATACTCTGCTTTGTGTGCATCACTGCCCCTGCCAGGTGGCTCAGCAGGTCTGGAGACCTGAGCACTGAGTCCTGAGATCTCCAGAACCCACATAAAAGGTGGGAGGAGAGGGCTGACTCCAGCATTGTCCTCTACCTCCACTTGTGTGCCCTGGCCCTTGGATCTCTCTTACACTGATATCGCTCATGAAAATACAATTTATAAAGTGCATCTTTTCATTTTGCCTTGCAATAGCTATGTAAGGTGCCAACTACAAAGGAAAGGCTAAGGTCCAAAGAGTATAATACAGTGGTTAAATTCACATTTCAACATTTCTATAAAATTTGGATGATAATAATAAACATTTTTCTTAGCTGTAAAAATTAAGCTGGGCGTGGTGGCGCACACATTTAATCCCAGCACCCAGGAGGCAGAGGCAGATGGATTTCTGAGTTTGAGGCCAGCCTGGTCTACAAAGTGAGTTCCAGGACGGCCAGGTCTACACAGAGAAACCCTGTCTCAAAAAACAAAAACAAAAAAACAAAAACAAAAACAAAAAAACAAAAACAAACAACAACAAAAAATTAAATGAGATTCTGTACAGTAAAGTACTTGGCATGATATGTGATCTATTTATAGTAAGTACTTAGTAATAAAAAGTCATATTAATAGTACTAATTTAGATATTCAGATAGTAAGATTTAAATTCAAGTGTTTGTGACCAGAAAGTCTTTCCTCTATCTCCTTTGGCCTTTGGGAAAAGTGTTGTGTCCATCTGTCTGTCTGCCTGCCTACCTATCTGTCTCTGTCTGTCTGCCAGTCTGTCTAATGGAGTCTAACTGTATATCCCTGGCTGGCCTAGAACTTGCTATATAGACTAGGTCAGTCTTGAATTCAGAGATCTCCCTGCCTCGGCCTCCTCAGTGCTGGGATTGAAGACGTGCATCAGCATACCTGTCCAGTCATTCCTTGCAAGCTTTATGATTCTGGAGTTTTTCTACAGTGTCCCTCTGAACCCCTTCCCCAATATGTGTTTCGCTCTTTCTTCCTCCTTTCCCCTTTCCTTTCCCTTCTCTTTGTGTTGTTTTCAATCTAGAAAAGTTCAGTTGAGAGTTGAGGTTGTAGCTTAGTTGGCCTGTTAATTCCTAGCAGGCATGGCATGAATTGGTGACGAGATCACTGCAGCCTGCTCTGAGACCTGCCTTCATAGGAGCAGCATGTCCCATAAGCACACATAGTGTGATGCTAGCCTGGGGTTGCAGGGTGGGGGCTAATGTCTTCTCTTCCTTTAAGCACACATAGTGTGATGCTAGCCTGGGGTTGCAGGGTGGGGGCTAATGTTTTCTCTTCCTTTATTGACTTTGAGGCAAGTAAATTCATTCCTCCAAATCTTTGTTCAATCTTGATAGTGGTAAGTTATTTCGCATCTGACATTTAAATGTATTTTCATGTGGTTGGATACTGAAATAAGGCAATACCATTTTCAAGAAATTCACTAAACTTAAGCAGCTGTGTTATCATACCCATGTGGATAAGATGAGGGACTTAGGTCTTGGGACAAAAGGCCCATATTAAGCATCGTGTAATGGGAACAGGAAGGAGATGCTCCAGGGAGAATCTGTAGACTGTGAGAAGAACAGAGAATGAAAACGGCCCAAGTGAGAAGAAATCCATGTTTTTTATGGCTCTTATGTAGTCTTCAGTTTGATTTGTGCTTCTGTTTTGTTTTTCATGTTGCAGAGGTTCGCATTGCTGCTGTGGAGGCTCTGTGTATGCTAGCCCAGTCTTCACCCTCTTTTGCTGAAAAGTGCCTTGACTTTCTAGTTGACATGTTCAATGATGAAATTGAGGAAGTGCGTCTGCAGTCCATACATACCATGAGAAAAATTTCTAACAATATTACCCTCCGAGAAGATCAGCTTGATACTGTCCTGGCTGTGTTAGAGGTGAGTGTTTTTAGCTGGTCATTCATCTCTTCACCAGGTACCTATGAGGCTGTCTTCCCTAAAAACATCAGACAACACAGTTCTGGATATTAGTGAGAAATATGAATAAGCTTGCTATGGCTGTGACCAAGGAAGGGAATAAAAAGAATATCTGGCTTGAGTGGGGCTGAGTCAGGGAGACAGAAGCATGCTGTGCGGACACTGTGGGAGAGGAGACACGAGGCGGCATGGACTAGGTAGAAGGGAAGCAGACAGTGCGAGTGGGTTCCAAAGAACCAGAGGTCAGAAAGCACAAGACACCCGGAGCTCAGAGGTTTCCTCGAGGTGGTAGCATACAGCTGAAGACCGGAGGGAGGGTGGTAAAGTAGCAGATACATAGTGAAGAAGCCTTTCCCATCTTCCTCTTTATTCCATTTAGCAGGAAAGGGTCTTAGACTTCAGTTCTTCCCACCACACAGTTTTACAGAGAAATAATTGAGGTCACATAGTATAAAGTCTCACTTCCTAGGCTGTAGAACTCATGTTCTTGAGTTATTTTTCTGATGTGTCTAGATCCACTTGCAGGTACTGAGGCTGGAGTCTCACTGTTAATAAATGGGATCTGGCGTCAGTCCCTCACCTACACCCATCAAAGGAAGAACAAATTTGATACCTCAATATTACCATAATTATTTCAGATTCCTGCTGCATTTTTTTTCTTAAGATGAACAGTTTTCTTTTTAAAAAAAAAATTAAGCCGGGCGTGGTGGCGCACGCCTTTAATCCCAGCACTCGGGAGGCAGAGGCAGGTGAATTTTTGAGTTCGAGGCCAGCCTGGTCTACAGAGTGAGTTCCAGGACAGCCAGGGTTATACAGAGAAACACCTGTCTCAAAAAACAAAACAAAACAAAAAAACAAAAAACAAAAAAAAATTACTTATTTATCTTTTATGTGCATTGGAGTTTTACATGCATGTATGTCTGTGTGAGTTTGTTGGATCCCCAGGAACCGGAGTTACAGACAGTTGTGAGCTGCCATGTGGATGCTGGCAATTGAATCAGGTCTTCTGAAAGAGCAGCCAGTGCTCTTAAGCTCTGAGCCAACCCTCCAGCCCCTCCTGCTGCATTCTTTTAAAAGGTCCTTATCATTTTTCCTGAGTACTGAGTTCCATAGCATTTTTTTAAATTTTTCCTGAATTCACATCTTTATTTGTAAATAAATTGGTAATTCTAAGAAGGCATATTTATGCTGTGTGCTGTTTGTCATAGGTAGTCTCTCTCCTTTTTAGTTGTCTAGACAGTGCTTCACACTGGTTGGAACTCTTTGTATCCTAGGCTGGCCTTGAACCTGAGACCATCCTCTTCTTCCTATAGCCTCAGTAATGGGATTACAGACTTGAGCCATTGGCCTGTAGTTCTAGCTTTCTGTATCATGGTTCCTGACCTTAAATTTCATCTTATACTCACTTCTGTGTCTTCATGCCTTTCCTTACTACTTTGCCTTCCCTGTCATTGTCCCCTCTGCTTAGAAAATGGCCACTGTTCACTTGGTGGATTCTGTTTCTCTCCACAGTATATTAGCTCTTCCACTCAGATATTCCAAGAATTCAGACATACAAACTATTTTCCACTCTGCTGATCACAGCTCTCTTACATTTACTGTGTTACTGCCTTCACTTTGAACCTTAGCCAGCTAATCCTTCCAGCTGGAATTTCTTTTTTGGACTATGCTGAGATACTGTCTTACCTAGAGAATTTGATTATTTATCAAGTACTGTCAGTGGATTGGAAATATTGTGTCAAAAACAGATACCCACTCTCATTGAGCATAATTATAATCTCAAGAAAGGTAACAGTTTCAGGTGGTGACAGATCTTGTATATAAGCTAGACTGTCTAGACATGTGGGAGATCTAATGATCCGTCATCCAGTTAGTCATGCTGCTTAAAGGACAGCAGGTAAAAAACTGTTCCTGGAAAGGCCAAGGGTCAACACAAAAGTAAGAATTTCAGTTCAGTTTGCAGCTTAGTGAGAAAGTGGAGGTCTCAGAAGGAGTAGTCAGGGGACAAGTGACCGACTCTTCCTCTAAGCTTTATAGAACGTTGTTGAAGGATTTTCTGAAGAGAAGTTGACATGGCCTTGTCTGTCTTTCAGCCTTTCTCATTCTTGAAACCTTTTTGAAATTTATACCAGATTGTTCTGTTCATCATTTGATGCCTATTAAATACCAATCTTATATGTCTCCTCTTTATTTTTCTTCTTTTATCATGTCTATCAGGGTTGTCTGTTTGTTTTATCCCCCTAATGAGATCATTAACTCTATAAGTAGAGTTACTATGTGATAACTTTTATCATGTTCTTTTCGGGCTCAATCTAGTAACTTAGTCATAGTGAATGCTTAGCAAATATTTCCTAAAACAAACCTGCACAAGTTAGCTATATAACTGGCATTTATATAGCACTTAAGAAATACATAAATTAAAATTGCTTTCTTGCTAGATTGAACATTTTTTCTCCAGGACATCACTATAGCTTCCATGGTCAGCAATGGAGATTCGCTTATACATGAAGCATCATCTTATGGTTAACTTGGCAGGGTTTGGAGTCAGACAGATCTGAGTAAGCTCTTAGTCCTTTCTTTGGTCTTTCCTTTCACCTGTTGTCTTTAGTATTTCTGTCTGCCCTGTGCCAGGCCCTGCTGTAGGAAAAGCTGTAATAGTGAGTGACAGCTGTGATCTGCTCTCATGAACCTTGCAGTCTAATGGGAGTCAGAAGTAGTTATTAGAAAGGCACAGTAGTAAAATGAAATATGCACACAGCTTGAGTGAGATACCATAAGGGTCTTTCAGGGAAAGACTCTTTATGGTCAGGGAGTACAGCAGTCAGATCTAAAGAATCTAAAGTTGAACTCAAAACGAGAAGGAACTAGGACTAGTGTGGCAAGAATGGTTGGCAGTGTGAGGCAGACAGACATTGAAGGCAGAAGGGCAGAGATTAGGTCTGTTGTGAGTCATTTGTATTCTAAGACCAAAGAGGAATATGTGTCAGGAAGACAAATGACTGAAGTGTGATGTGACATTGTGCTGGAGGGGGTGGGGAGCTCATGCAATCCACATCTCATTTGTTGGTATGTCTGGCCACACAGACTTCTGTGCTGTTTTTAAGCATTCTACTCTAAGGCCTTTATGATTTTTTTATCCTTTTGATTATAAAATACTCAACTCATCCTAGTAGTCTTTGATTTTTTTTCTAAAGCTGTTCCTCTTCTTTTGTGTGTGTGTGTGTGTGTGTGTGTGTGTGTGTGTGTGTCTTGTTATGTATTTAGGCTGCCCTCAGCTTGTAATCCTTTTGCCTCTGCTTCCCAAGTGCTGGCACTACAAGTGTGTGAGACCACAGCAGCACAGCCTGCTCTTTTCATATTTGTCAGCCACTGATAACTCGGACAGTGAGGTAAAAGATTCAGACACGGGGGAGGGGAAAAGGGAAGGTTAAAGAGCAAAAGGGGGTGGGCATGGTGGGACAGAGCTGTAATCCCAGTGCTCGGGAAGTGGAGGCAGGAGGATCAGGAGTTCCGGGCCATCCTCATGTTCTCAGCTACATAGTACCAGTTGAACCTGGACAGCTTGAGACCCTGCCTCAAAACAAAAACAAACAAACAAAAACAAACAAACAAACAGAGAGAAGCCAGGTAAGGTGGTACTTTCCTTTAATTCAAAGCTAGCCTGGTCTACATAACAAACTCTAGGCCAACCAAGGCTACATAGTGAATAAAATATTGTCTCAAAAAATAAATAAACAAAATAAATAAAAACAGGAAGGAGAGGAAGAATAGAAAGAGGCTAGGCCCCTTCTTAGATTAATAAAATGAGGTCTTTCCCAGGGATTTTAGCTAGCAGATTCCTAAATTTTTTTTTCATATGCACAGCCTAAGTGGAAACGTGGTCATGGAGAAGGAGATGGTGTATGGAACATGAGTCACTGTTGCTAATTTTTACCTTTCTTTTTTTCTCTTCTGCAAAGGATTCATCCAGGGATATTAGAGAAGCTCTTCATGAACTCTTATGCTGCACTAATGTCTCAACAAAAGAAGGGATTCATCTTGCACTGGTGGAGCTTCTAAAAAACCTAACCAAGTACCCTACTGACAGGGACTCCATATGGAAGTAAGGACACTTACCTCATTACTAAGTCTCATCCAAAGAAAACTGTAGAGTGCACATTATTTGGTGGATCATCCTAGACTAGGTATAGCCCTCAGTTTCACCTTGACTTTAGAACCCGGGCTCACTCTTTCCAAACTCTTAAGAATCAGATTCCTAAAATGAATATCACATAATAGATTAGGTATTCCCACCCACCTACCTCATAAATACTATGTACCTGTCATGTATGGGGCTGTCAAGTCCTAGGGTTTTAGAGATGAGTCTTAGGTTTCCCTTTTCTCAAACAGTGCCTTTGTTTCTTTTCCACATTGTACAGCATTATAACCATCATCGTTGGGTTTAGAGGTACAGATAGGAAATCTCATTCAGTTTTCCACCCAGTCACCATCAGCTTTACTGACTTCAGTCAGGCTATTAATACTGCTTATGAACCTCTATTTGAAGAACTATCTGTATACATGTACTATAAAATATGTGTTTAGTATTTTACATAGTTCAGTGACTTTATCTGATGAAGTCATTCCAAAAATCATGTTAAAAGGAAAACTGCTAAGCTGGGGGTGGTGGCGCAAACCCTTAATCCCAGCATAGGCAGCCAGTGGATCTCTGAACTCAAGGCTACCCTGGTTTACAGAGCAAGTTTCAGGATATCCAGTAGTACACTAAGAAACCATGTCTTAAAAAAAACAAAGAAGAAAAACTATTAGTAAAATATCGGTGAGTTAAATCAGGTTTTTGGAAGATATGTGCACATGTCTGTCTACATATACCCTGTTGGTATCAGTAGTGAGATAAATGCTATAGATCTTTTTTTGCCATGTGGTAGGCAAACAGTCTACCACCCAGCCATATTCCCAGCTCCTTGGCAGATACAAGCTAAAAAATGCCTGTGGAGTATCATTCTAGATCACATTTTAAAAATTATGTTTATTTATTTATTGTTTGTATATGTGTGTATGTATGTATGTATGAATGTATGTATGTATGTATGTACATACATGGTGGGTATGTGAAGGCCAAAGTACAGCTTGTAGGAATCTGTTCTCTTCCACAATGTAGCTCCTGGGGTTTAAACTTGGGTTTAAACCAAGTTTACTCTTGTTGTTACTCTTGCCAGTGAGTTCCTTAAGCCACTGAGCTATCTCACTGGTCACAGATCACATTTTTAATACCTATTTTTCTGTTTTTCTGTTTCTCCTTGTTTGTGCAATCTAAGGTATCTAAGGTCTTCTTGTGGCCTCCAAGGTCTCTGCATGCATGTGGTGCACAGCCTTACATGTAGACAAAATACATGAAACCAATTAAAATTTGAAAGTAAAATATAAAAATAAAAAAATGTTAATGGTTGTTTGATCTTCTGTAGTATGTATATACACATACATACATATATACTTGCATAGTACATACTTAACACATATACACAGTTGTCTTGATTGGGTGATTGTAGGTATGAAAGAAAATAGGAGAAAAAGTCTTAGCCTTATAGTGATTCAAAATATTTTGTAGTTACTTATTTTAATAATCAAGCCTTTTCATTCTCTAGAAATATTAAAAGAGAATATGACAGAAGGAATAAAGGGACAGTCAGAGCTGTGTTTTAAATTGTTATATGTGCAAAGATGGAGAAGTGGTTTTTTGGTTTTGGTTTTTTGAGACAGGGTATCTCTACGTAGCCTTGGCTGGCATGGAACTTGCTGTGTAGACCAGGCTATCCTCAAACTCATATAGTTCCATCTGCCTCTGCCTTCCAAGTGGTGGGATTAGAGGGTTCTGTTTCTATATCTAGTTCATTCCTGAATCTTTACTGAGCACTTGTTATAATGTCATCCCTGTGTCAGGCATTCCTGTGTCAGGTGCTGTGTTAGGAGAGTTAGAAACGCCTTAGCTTGGGCTGGAGAGGTGGCTCAAAAGTGAAGAGCACTGGTTGCTCTTCCAGAGGTACTGAGTTCAATTCCTGGCAACTACATGGTGGCTCACAACCATCTGTAATGAAATCTGATGCTGCCTTCTGGTGCAAGACAGCTACAGTGTACTCATAAATAAAATACATCTTTAAAAAAAAAAGAAAAAAGAAATGGCTTAGCTCATGGAGTCCACTCTCAGCTAGCAGAGGAAAGAGGTAGGGAATACATAGGAAGGTTAGACAAGATAGTAAAAAAAAAAAGTCAGAACATTTAGAAATGAAGTCTGGTTTTAGAGAGGCTCTGCTGTGTAGATCTCCAGAACGACCTGCTTAATTGCTTTTCCTGAGTTCTGAATATAAGGAGAGAAATAAAGCCAGCCAAACCCACTGCCAAACTGCAGCCTTTACAGTGTGCCAGGAGGCAGAGCGGGTAAAGGGCTGAGAAAGAGAAAGTAAGGCTGGGCATGCTGATGCACACCTTTAATCCTAGCACTCAGGAGGCAGAAGCTAGCCTAGTCTACAGAGCAAGTTCCAGGACAGCTGGGGCGGTGTAGAGAGACCTTGTCTCAAAAAACAAACAAACAAAAAAAGCAAAATATCAGGTTTGGAAAAGTATTTTCCTGGTTTTTGTTTGTTTTGTTTTAAATAAATGTTCACTGAAAACTTTTTGGTTTTTTTTGGTTATTTTATTTTATGTGTAGGAGGATTTTGCCTACATGTGTGTATATGCATCTTGAGTGCTTTTGGTGCCCAAGGAGGTCAGACCAGGGTGTCAGATCCTGTGGAACTAGAGTTATAGATAGTTGTGAGCCACAGTGTGGGTGCTGGTAGTCAAAGCCGGGTCCTTTGTAAGACAGATGCTCTTAACAAAGCCTGCTTGCTCCTTACGCTTTCTCTCTTCTGCTGGTCTGTCACTGAAGTCCTATCAGCTGCACACTCTATCTGATCTGGAGTGTGAAAAGTGTCAAATTTAGCTTCTTACCTACAGTGCTGATTACTGCTGCCTCAGCTGGCTAATAAGAGCAGACTTTAACACTTACATTTCTTCTTGTGTGAAGGGAGGTGTGAGGTGTGTGTGTGTGTGTGTGTCTCGGGTAGCTTCCTCCGTGTTGCTTTCCACTTTATCTAATTTTTAAAATTTGTTTTATGTGTATGGGTGTTTGCCTGTATGTGTACCTGTGTACCACTTGCATGGCTGATGCCCTTGGAGACCAGAAGAGAGCCTTAAAACCCTTGGAACTGGAATCACAGATGATTGTAAGGCACCATGTGGGTGCTGGATTGAAACCCTGCATCATCTGGGAGAGCAGCCAGTGTTCTTAACCAGTGAGCCATCTCTTCAGGCCCTTTACTTTTTGAGACCAAGTCTCTTAGAAAATCCAGAGCTTGTTATCTGGACTATCTGGCCAACAGGCTCCCACGAATCAGCCCACTTCAGTCTGCTAAGTGCTGGGACTGCAGGCACAAACTGTCCAGTGTTGTGATTTGATGTTTGTATGTGTGCTCAGGGTTTCTGTCCACAGGCTTCAAGCTCTTTACCTCCTCTTCTGCCCCTCTTTGTAATTCAGTGGAGCCAGGCTACTTACACTTCTAAGCCAGAGCTTAAGAAACAAAACTGCCTCACTTATGTAGGTTTGTAAAGCTTGGAAAAGCCCTCCACTTTTACTATAATAGCCAATTATTGCTGGGTTCTAACTAATAACACTCTTAAGTACTTTGCTTTTTTTTTTTTTTTTTCTCATTTAAATCCTATTTTATAAACAACCTGCTCAAGGCTTTATAGTTTCAGGACATCCCATAGGATATCAGTTGTGTTATTTTGACTATAAGTTAAAAAAAATTGTCTCAAATCATCTTAAATAATACATCTAATTTTTACATAAAAATACATGATAAAATGTTCAGGATTGACCAGCTTGTCAGAGCGAGAGTCCTGGTTGCTGTCCTCTCTTGGCTTTCTCCTCAGAGCTGCAAGATGATTGCTTTATAAGAGAGCATCTAAAGACCCAAGGGAAGGGATGGGGCCTTCATGCGTTTCTTTTTATGTGCTCAGAACGTCATTACTGAGCAACTCCCCAGCAGACTTGCCTTGCTCCATTTACCAGAACTGAGTTACTTGACTGCTAGCAAACCAGCTGCTTGAAGTGATGTGAACGCTGGGTAGGCTGACCCAATAGCAAAGCAGCGCCTCACTATTTTCCTGGTACCGAGGAATCAGTTTTCTTGGCAAGGAGGATGGAGTAACTGGCTGTTGTTAAGCAACGAGTAATCTGGGGCCTGGAGAGATGGCTCAGCAGTTAAGAGCACTGACTGCCTTTCCAGAGGTCCTAAGTTCAGTTCTCAGCAACTACATGGCAGCTCACAACCATCTGTAATGAGATCCGATGCCCTCTTCTGGGGTGTCTGAAGACAGTGAACTTACATAAAGCAAACAAACAAAAAACCAACCAGTATCTGCATTTGAGCTCTTCTAATTTCATGATAGCCATTTCCAGATGAACTATCTCAGTTCCTGAGTAATTGGATGACTTACTTGAAGTTGTAGTGTTGTGGGAATTGGATAATTATGAGTTTCCATAGCAAACCAGGCTTTCTGATCTAGTCCCTGCACTTGCTGATTTACCCATGTGGTTCCTGTTTGTTTGTTTCAGGTGCTTGAAGTTTCTGGGCAGCCGGCACCCGACCCTCGTGCTTCCTTTGGTGCCAGAGCTCTTGAGCACTCACCCATTTTTTGATACTGCTGAACCAGACATGGACGATCCAGCCTGTATCCTCTATGCTTAGTACAGATGGGCGCTGCTGTCTTAGCAGAGAATGGGATTCTTCAGTGGTCTGAATTTTAAAGTGTTTCCTTTTGGTGCTGTAGTATGTCAGAAGGACTCTGGTAGCTGTTCCCAGCTTACATTGTTTTCATAGTAATTCATCTTTGCCGTTTAATAGCAACAGATATTACTACCTTTTATTTACCTCTTCATACATTGCACATATTCATTATATATTTTGTACAATTTATTATGACTTGCCACACAACCTTGGGAGGGGAAGGAGAGAGGAAGAGTTTTGAGGCAAGCCTGGCCTACATCTAAGATATACTGGGAAACTGTTTTTTGTTTGTTTGTTTAGTTTTTAAGGTCGGGGTAGGGGAAGAGGCTGTAAATGTAGCTTGGTGGTAGAGGGCATGGATGGGCTGGAATAATACAGGCCAGGCTCTTCCTCCTCCTCCACCACAACAAAGAAAGAAGCAAAAGCTCAAATAGATCTGCCTTGAACGCTTGAAATGTCTGATTTTAAAGCTTGTATGCTTTCCTGTGTCTTGAACCATGCTTACTCGGAACTGCAGCCCGAGGGAGGTGCTACCCGGGGTAGTGCGTGCTCACTGCTTCTAGTTAAACTTCAGTGGGTTTTAGTTTTCCCATGAAGCATGGGACTGGATTGTTTTCTAGCAGTGGAACTACACTCACACCAGTACGTCCTCATGCCCGCTAGGTTCCTCTTGCTCCATATGTAGATTCAGATGCAGCATGAGTTTTAGGGATCACTATTCAAACATAATCATCCAAACACCATTGCATTCTCCCTTAGTCCTGTTGACCCTCACAGTGTGTTGGATTTGTTCATTAGTTTAAACATAATGATATTATGTAGCCTATGTTGAGCCTGACTTCCTGATATTCCTGAGTGCTATTACCTGAGGTTGCTGGCATGCTCCCAGTGGGTCTCAGGATTGCACCCAGGGCTGCTTACATGTTGGGCAGTCGCTCAACAACTGGGTTCCAGCCCTGATTTTGTGATTATTGGCAATTGTGATTCTTTAATGGGAACTTTGGAAACAGGAAGCAAAATGACAGGTTATATAGGTAAACCTTAATCTTTTATATTCTAAGTCCACTTAACTCTCTTACGCATCAGACATTGCAGTTTTAGTTCTTATCTTCAATGCTGCTAAGACCTGTCCTACAATGCCAGCACTCTTCTCAGACCACACCCTCAGGCACTATGCCTACCTCCGAGACAGCCTTTCTCATCTTGTTCCTGCCTTAAGGGTATGTTGAAAGAAGCTTGGTTTGTTGAGCTTTGGTGCCCTGTGGTTATTAAATAGCACTGTGCAGACTGTTTAGTCTATGATAATCTATCTATCCACCCATTCTTTTTTATATTGGGCTTTGTTATTCTGTACTTCAAACATTTTTATTTTGACAAAATAGGCTGGCCTTGAACTTGCAGTCTTGCAGTAGTGCTGCTCTGTGTGACTTCCTGTGCTCCAGCTTCTGTGGTCAGGTTCCCCCCAATTTCCTCCTTCCCACCCTTCCTCCCTCTCCTTTCTCTTCTTCACCTCTCTCTCTCTTTCTCTCTGTCTTTGTGCTGAATCAGTCAAGGACACCTGCCTATCAGTCTGTACTAGTGTGTCTGATTCTTAGTTATAGCCTGTTGAACAATAGATTACATTTTAGACTACGGGTAAACTTGTGATATTTATTTCTCTATACTTAGTTTGTGTATATGTGTGCAGAGGGGATATGCATGTGCTGTGGCATGCATGTAGATGGAGGTCAGCTGGTGGGAGTCAGTTCTCTCTACTATGTGATTGTGTCTGTGCATGTGGGTACATGATGCCAAGGCACATACATATGTGCAGGTCAGAAGACATGTTTTGGGAGTTGCCTCTCTTCCACCATGTAGGTCTCAGGGACAAATTCAATCCTCAGGCTCGATGGTGAGTTTCTTTACTCGCTGAGCCATCTCACTGGCCCTCCATCTCTTTCTTAGTAACTTCTTCTAACAATTAAAACAGGAACTACAATTACCCTCATATAAAACATTTTATAGCATGCTTCCTAAACTTATTAGGGAATAAATTTATCACTCTCTCGTTAAATGAAACACAAGTCTTAAAAATAAATGTAACACACAGATTAACTCTTAGTTCTATTCTATGCTCAGCAACAGAAATACAATATATTCTCTTTTTTTCCTATCATGTTATTGGGTGAGTCGTGCTAGCCCATTTCTGATATCTCTCTCTCTGTCTCTCTGTCTCTCTCTGTCTCTCTGTGTGTGTCTGTGTGTCTGTCTGAGAGAGAGAGAGAGCGTGCATAAATCGAGCCACAGTTTTTGCTGATACTATTGTTCCACTATTTTCTTAGTTACCAGGGAGAAAACTGGTGTCCTCCACTGTCCCCTCTAACATCACTCCTCATGAAGATCCTTCCCAGCAGTTCCTGCAGCAGAGCCTTGAAAGGGTGTATAGCGTTCAGCACCTAGACCCTCAGGGGGCCCAGGAGCTGCTGGAATTCACCATCAGGTAAGCAGTCTTTGTCTACTTCCTTTGAGAGCTAGCATTCTCTCATGCTCAGCCTGATACCTTTGAATTCCTCTCATTTCTGATTGTTGGCCTTTACCCTTGAGATTGTAGTAGGTTATTATTTTTTTAATGTTGTTTGCATTCATGAGTCAAAGAGTAGTGCAAATAGAAATAGTTAGAAAGAACACATGCCTTTAGTCCCAGCACTTGTGGGCAGAGGCAGGTGAATTTCTGAATTCAGGGCCATTCTGGTTTACGGATCATGTTCCAGGACAGTCAAGGCTACACAGAGAACCCTGTCTTAGGAGAAAAAAAAAGCAAACCAGAAAGAAAGAGTTAGAAAGACAGTTTGATCCTTTCTTTCTTGTATATTAGTTAGATGAGTGGCAGTCGCACAGGGAAGCAAAGGTTTAGTAAGACAACAGATTCACCCTCCCTTAGCCTCACAGCACTGAGGTAGGTCATCATAGGTCCATGCTCATTTTTCCTAGGTCTGTCTTCTGTCTGTGTCTGTGTTTTCCCTGCGTGGCAATCCCACTATCTCTATTTTAACTTGTGGGAAGAAGAAAAGGCCTTCATTCTGTATCTTTTACTTTGAAAGACAAGTTCCAAAAGGTGTATCTTCCAGTTTTCCATAGTGTTGACTAGAAACAGTTATGTGATTCTATCTCTCATTAGGGAACCTGGGTCAGTGGGTCAGTATTCTAGGTGACTAGTGTCTGTGTAATGGTGGTTCTATTAGGAAGATGCTCTGCTGGACAACATGGTTCATATAATGGAAAATAGTGTCCTGCCAACCTTTTCCAGCAAGTTTGCTGGCGCTTTTGTATACTATGGGCCAGCCATAGTTCTGGGAGCCAGGGTTCCACTGCTCTTGGTAGCTATGTGAAGTGGGCTTCAGCTCTGTTTTTCTTTTCTCCTTCTCCATGATAGTGTGCAGTTTTGGAGGCCACTAAAAGAGGCTTCTGGCCCCAAGCCCAGGAAAATAAGCTTTGATTCCTGATTCATTCCCATCTAATTAAGCATTTAGGGCTTGTCCTTGATGGTTTATTGTGTTGGCACTAAAGCAAATGCAGCATGCATAAAAACAAGCCAACGTGCTTAGCTCTTTAGCTGTGGCACTGTTAGTAGGGTTCAGTGAATACCTGCTGGGTTGTGTTGTCTTCACGAGCTGGTGTTTGTTTTTTCTTTTCTATTTTATTTAATATGTTTGTCTCTCTCTTTCTCTCTCTCTCTCTCTCTCTCTCTCTCTCTCTCTCTCTCTCTCTCTCTGTATGTGTCTGTGTCTGTATCTGTGTGCATCTGCGTGTGCTATATCCCCCATGTGGAAATAGAAGCATAACTGGAATTGGTTCTTTCTTTCTACTCTTTGGGTCCTGGGAATTGAACTCAAGTCATCTGGCAGTTGTTCTTATAGGCTTTAATCTGGCAAGACCCCTGTTCTAATGCCCTGGGCCCTGTGTTTCTGGCTTGTGCATTCACAGGAGGGTAATCTAGACAGTGGGGAAACATGGAAGGGAAGCAGTGGAGCAGTAGCTACCAAGGGTCCACTCTGCTTTATCGACATTGTGAGACGTGTCAGGACCGGAATGCGAATGTAGCTTGTCGGACTCTGAAGTTCCTGTTGTGGGATATGCAGTAGTGTCATGTAGAGATTAGAGCAGATGATCCTGTGGTTTGGCCTGATGGAGATGGCACCGTTGGCAAAGTGCTTGCAATAGGACCTGAACTCAATTCCCAGAACCATATAACAAGGCTGGGTGTTGCCTATAAGCTCAGTGTAGATGAGGTGGACATAGTCAGATCCCTAGGTCTTGTTGGTCAGCCAGTCTTACCGTACAGAGCTCTGGACCAAAGGCAGACTGTCTCAACACAGCTGGATGGTGCTGAGGATGGCTGACACCCACAGTGGTCCTCTGGCCAGGATACATGTGCATATACACAAACACGTTGTGTGTACATGAAAAAATGATGGTCCCTAAAGTTCTTTAAGAATTACTTTTTTTCAAGACAGAGTTTCTATCCTACAGCTTACTTTGTAGATCAGGCTGTCTTTGAACTCACAGAGATCTACTTGCCTCTGCATCCCAAGTTCTGGAATCAAAGGTATACACCACCATACTCAGCTTTAAAATTGACCATTTTTATAGTTGTTAAAAGGTGTTAGTTGGAGCCACACATTCGTTGCTAATGATGTGAAACAAGCTCACTCTCCTGGTACTGCCCTTCACTGTCACCCCAGCGACATTAAGACTTTATCACACTTACATCTTGGGAATTCTGACATAATTCAGTAAGAGCTCAGGGAAATTTTATTTTATTTTAAGATTTATTTATTTATGTATATGAGTACACTGTCATTGTCTTCAGACACACCAGAAGAGGGCATCAGATCTCATTACAGATGGTTCTGAGCCACCAGGTGGTTGCTGGGAATTGAACTCAGTATCTCTGGAAGAGCAGTCAGTGCTCTTGACCGCTGAGCCATCTCTCCGGCCCCCTATTTTATCTTTACATAGTTACTTTGCCTTCACCACTGTGTCTAGGAGACCTTATAGGGATTCAGAAATGCTTGATACAAACAATAATTGTGACAACTTAAGCAAGAATGAGGGTTTGGCTAAGTGGTTCTCAGCCTGTGGGTCATGACCCCTTTAGGGTCAAATGACCCTTTCACAGGGGTTACCTAAGACTGTTGGAAAACACAGAGATTTACATTGTTATTCACAACAGTAGCAAAATTACAGTTACGAAGTAGCAATAGCAATGAAAATAATCCCCCCTTCCCCCCCCCCCCTGTTTTTCGAGACAGGGTTTCTCCGTGTAGCCCTGGCTGTCCTGGAACTCACTTTGTACACCAGGCTGGCCTCGAACTCAGAAATCCACCTGCCTCTGCCTCCCGAGTGCTAGGATTAAAGGCGTGCGCCACCACGTCTGGCCCAGAAAATAATTTTATGGTTGGAGGACACCACAACTGTATTGAAGAGCAGAAGCTTCAGGAGGGCTGAGAACCACTGCTCTAAGTGGCGAAGGAAGAATGAGAAGTTAGCCAAGTGAAGGAGGAGAAGAGCTCATCACAGACTAGGGATAGCAGAGAAGGACTAAGGCTTAGTCCCCCCAGCCTCCTGTTGGGCTAACGTATGTCTCCAGCTAAAGCATCTAGCATAATGAGATGCGAAGCCCAAAGGAGTGGCTCAGATTCCAGAGACCACTGTCTAACTTTGATGTTTAGAGCATAGAAGAGGTTGGAAGGAAAGTGGAGCCATGAGCATTTTGTTCTTGAAACAAGGTTTGTTATGTAACCTGGCTATTCTGGAACTTGCTGTGTAGACTAGAAGTCAGCCTGCCTCTGCCTTCTAAGTGCTGGGATTAAAAATGTGCTTGCAGGCCTGGCTCCTTTTTTTTTTGTTGTTGTTGTTGTTTTTTTGTTTTTTAACTATTTTTAATAGTGATTTTAAAGATTAACAAATTTAGGGTAGGCAGGATGGCTCATCAAGTAAAGGTGCTGTGGCCAAACCTGACAATCTAAGATCCATCCCTAGAATCCATGTGGTAGGGTGAGAGCATAGACGTGACCTCTCACCTCCACATGTGTGTTGTGACCCATGCCAACAGAGGCACACAAAAACCAGATAATACATAAATGTAAACCAATTAAAAATTAACAAATTTGGGCTATTTTGTAAAGTGTGGGTTTTTTTCTTTTTTTCTTTTTTTTTTTTTTTTGTTTGTTTGTTTGTTTTTTTGAGACAGGGTTTCTCTGTATAGCCCTGGCTGTCCTGGAACTCACTTTGTAGACCAGGCTGGCCTTGAACTCAGAAATCCGCCTGCATCTGCCTCCGGAGTGCTGGGATTAAAGGCGTGCGCCACCACGCCCGGCTGTTTTTTTTTTTCTTTTAAAAAAAAAATCACAATATATTTGTACTTTCTTTTGTTTTTGTTTCATTTTTCAGTTTGAGACAAGTTTCATGTGGCTAAAAATGGTCTCAAACTTTATATGGAAGTAGGCTGCACCCAAATCCTGATCCTCCTGCCTCTGTCTCCCAAGTCTACACTCCACACGAGCTAGCTTCCTTGATCTGTTTGCTGGTTTGTTTGTGACAGTGTTTCTCTGTGTAATCCTGGCTCATCTGCCATAGCTTGGTAGACCAGGCTAGACTCAAACTCAGAGACCCACCTGCCTTTGACTCCTGGTTCTGGAATTAAAGGGTTTAAGCCTGGCTGAGCTTTAATATTTAAAAATGCTGTTTATTAGCTTTCCAAACCAAGGATCGTTGGTGTGTGTTTCTGAGGGGGTGTGTTTTTGCCCTGCCAAATCACATTGTAGAAATATAGTTCAATATAGCTGTTTTTTAGTTTGGTTTGTTTCATTAATACTTCATATATTTCACAAATAAATAAATGGGGAATTATATGATAATGAATAAGGAAAAGGGTTTTATAGTCAGACAGGCCTGGGTTTGTGACCTGGTTTTGCCATTTTTTAAATTCTGTGATCTTGGGCAAACCAGGTAATGTTGATCTTTGGTTTCATGCTCCAAGACACAGATTAACTACATTTCATGTTGTAAGGATTAAATGAATTCAAGTAAGGAAATACCTAGCAACAGTACAGCTGCACACAGAAGGTGCTCTTTGTACCTTTTAAAATGGCTCATAGTCTTACAATGTGTGTCTAGACCAACACTTCCTGACATAAAGAGGGACATAAGGACACACTGGAACATAGAGGACTTTGCCCATGGCTAGCAGTTTCCATTTTTGCCTGTCATTAGTTGAGGTTTCTCACAGCTAATTGGGTAGGGTATAGCCTGTTCTTTGAATCTGAGAACCATGGCTACACTCCTGGGGCAGTGGACTAACATGAGACCTGGAGGCACGCAGTGCGTGATCAGTTTGGCAGTGTTCTTTTAATAGTAACGGAGGGCAGAATCTTGCTGACAGTATTGCTTCAGAAGTAAAATGGGTCTGAACTTTTCTTGGAAGAGACACATTGGAGAAGTGAATGGCAAAGACTATCTGGCCACCAAAATTGTAGTTCATAGACATGGATAACCCGGGTCTTCCTTTCTATGTGATTGGGCTCCTCAGGACAGAGCAGACCACTCAAACACATGAGACGATATTATGCATAGACATCCATGTCTTTAATCACTGGCTATATTTGCTCTGGGCTTGGTTGTAGGCACCTCCTTCCTACCAGCAGGGTGTCTAGGAGGCAGCATTAATTATCATGATGCTGCCCACTGAGCATGAGATTAAAGTGAGGCGCTAGTTCAATGGACAATTTTGTCCAGGCTACAATGTAATCTGCTATGCCCGAAATAGCTTCTCATGTGATCCAAACTTTCAGCTTTCCTAGGCAATTTTATGTATAGAATTTTTATGTTGCCATTGAAAAATAATGAGGCAGGGGCTGGGGAGATGGCTCAGTAGGTAAACTGCTTTGTGGCAGGACCTGATTGTGTGGCCTGATTTCATCATAGCACCACAGTACTGGTGTGTCATCTGTCACTTGGACCAGTTTCCAGCTGTAAAATGGTTAAGCAGTTGTGACTTGACCTTCACATAATTTGTGGCTTTATCCTTCTGCTCTATGTGACCTGAGTTGGTTTTCTTTTGTGTGTGTTTGTTTTCTGGTTTTGTTTTTACCGTAGAGATCTGCAAAGACTTGGAGAGCTTCAGTCTGAGTTGGCAGGGGTAGCTGACTTCTCTGCCACCTATCTTCAGTGTCAACTGCTCCTCATTAAGGTTTGTTTGCATCCGGTGTGTTTATGATTTTTTGATGCTAAGAGTGAACTTGAGTTGATCCAGCAGTGTTTGAGACCCAAAGTAGAAAGACTTACTGTTCTATGAAGCCATCCAACAATGGGAAAAGCACAGGTCTACAGTATGCTGTGTTCTATTTAAATAAATGTTAAGTCATATAGTATCTTAGGCTTTCTCTTGCTGGGATGAAACACTCTGACCAAAACCAACTTAAAGAGGAAAGGGTTTGTTTGGCTTACACTTCCATATCTCTGCTCATCACTGAAGGAAGTCGGGACAGGAACTTGGAGACAGGAGCAGATGCAGAGGCACGGAAGACTGTTGCAAGGATACCAGGGATCTTTAAGTGCTCCGTGTAATGGGATCGACCATAGATTTGCATAAACTTTTATTCTATTTTCTTAAATTGCTGATTCTGTTTGTCCAAGTTGAAAGGTTAACTCTTTGCTCTTAAAGGGCCAACTGCCCAGACTTACGTTGGTACAGACCTATAATCTACCTGTTCAAGGAACGGAAGCAGCTGGATTGTAAAATTCATGGCCAGCCTAGGCAACTTAGTGAAACTGCCTTCAAACTGAAAACAGCTGGTGTTGGAGCTGAGTGTAGGCCATTTGCCTGGCATGTGTGAGGGCCTGGGTTTAATTCCCAGCTGGGCACAGGAAAGCACACGTGGGAATAAAGGGCTTACTGAAAGAGAAAAACGACGTTTACTTTTCTTAGGAGCAAGTATCAGAGGGGAATGAGAAGACATTGCTCAACTATGCTTTTTATTTATTCAGTCTGGAACCTGGCCAGGAATGTGTTTATAATAAGGAACAGCTAAATAAATTGTGGCATCTACCTAGACCTTAGGCCTATGGTGGTAATAGTCTGTGTGGAGAATCACACCACAATGTAACAAAATACTTACAGTGTAATATTATATACTCCAAAAAAAGAGATACAAACGCATTCTACTCCAACAACAACCTGTATAAAAGCTTTATATGAAAGTAGTTAGAAGTACGTATTTAACAGTTTTCTGTTATGCCTAGTCTTGAACCTACTGCTGTTCAGTGTGATGCTGGCAGATACATGTGGCTACTGAGCACCTGAAGTGTTACTAACCCAAGCTGGGATGTGCTATGAGAATAAGCCTGCCTTGGATTAGGATAAGGTAGAAAAGACCAACTATTAGGTTTATTGACTTATTTAGTGACTTACTTAAAGCACTTGCCCATTTGCTAAGCATGACTTCACGTGCTACTTGGAACAGAGTGACCTGGAGAAATAGCTGAAACAATTGGTTGTTGCCCTTAACAACCTGATGGCTGCCGCTTATGCTTTCTGTAAAATCTTGCTTGCCTGCCCAGCTTGGAGTTTTTAAGAGAATAAAATGAAAATACCAACTGGGCTTGGCATTGAGGCAGCTCAGGACCTATCAGCTTCAGCCCACTGATGACTCTCCCCTCTTCTGCTCTCCCCAGTGTCAGAGTGCTTATTCACCAGATTCCTGCAAGAGTCTTCCTAGTCATTTAAAACATACTGGCCCAGCACTTGTTCTTCCAGAGAACGCAAGTTCAATTCCCAGCACCCACAAGGTGGCTCCAACCATTTGTAACTCCAGTTCCAGGAGATCAGTTGCTCTCTTCTGCCCTTCCAGGCATGCATGTGGTACACAGACCTAAAAACAACAAAATAAACAGACAAACAAAACCTGTTTTCTTTATTGATTTATTTAGTGACTTACATTTGTCAAACTGTTAATATGCTGAATTCAATAGAGTAGAATATTCAGTAGAATAGAATAGATTAATCATCAGGCATGATTATGCTTATGATCATTATTACAAGTAATCCTAGCACTAGAGAGGCTGAGACATGAGAATCCTAAGTTTGAGGCCAGCCTGGGCTACATACTACATAAGAATAGCCTTTCTGAAGAAAAGAGCAGGAAAACAAAAGAAAAAGAAGTTGCTCCCTGAGAATAGTGTTCCACAGCAGAAGTGAATGAAGCTGGGTCACAGACATGAATGCATAGGTCAACAGAGGGGTCTGTCGTAAAACCTGTGGCTGTTACTGATAGTGACAGTCGGGAAACTGAGAAAAAGGAGAATGTGGGGAAGCTGCCTGGCGTGTAGGTGGGTAAGTGATGGGGTACATGGCAGGACACTGGACACAGGTGCAGAGTCTCCACTGAATAGACAGCTTAGGTTGCTCAGGTTAGTGCAGTGGCCTGTGAACAGGCTCCAGGGCTGATCTGCCTGCTGACTCCTGTTTTCAGACAGTCATTTGTCTGAGCGCCAGCTGTCGTTCTACTTCTCCCTTAGGTGAGGCTTTACTTGCTTAAAACAGTAAGAGTGATGGAGAGGAAGCCTGAGCCTGGTACATTTTTAAAGCAAAGCAAAAACACAAATTTCGATGCTGTATCTGTTTTCTCAGTTCTGTGATGGCCGCACCTATCTCTTCTTTCATTTGTCTGCATAGGCCTTGCAGGAAAAGCTGTGGAATGTGGCTGCCCCCTTGTATCTAAAGCAGAGTGATTTGGCCTCAGCAGCAGCAAAACAGGTGAGAGACTCCTCAGACAGGTCAGAGGTCTTCCCACGGCCTGTCTCCTGGCTTCTGAGATTTCAGGCTCTTAGTTAGAACTAGGCTTGTGTGATTGCAAGCACCAGGCCTTGAAGTCAGGGGACTTGGGCTGTCTCCACCTGACAAGGTGATAGATTGAACAAGCTATTTGAGTCTCTTGGAGTTTCCTCCTCTATAAAATGTGGCAATTGAACTGCATGATTTCTGAGATTCCTTTGTGTTCTACATATTTCCAGTTTGTGGGCCAGTGTGGTGGCTGGGCATAGTGCTTACTATGTAGGCCTAACACTGTGTGATAACCTGAATTCATTTCCTGGAATTTATATAAAGTACCCACACTCTCACATATCACATACATACACACACACACACACAATTTTATTATACTATTTATATTAATATTTGTTTCAGATAGATTAAAACATAATACAGTTGTGAATCTTTCATCTAAAAATACATGTAAATTGATTTTTGAGGTTAATATTTTTATTCTTTGATGATTTCATATAATGGGTTTTTTTGGTTTGTTTGTTTGGGGTTTTTTGTTTGTTTTGTTTTATGAGACAGGGCTTCTAAATGTAGTCATGAATGGCTGTCCTGGAACTCCCTCTGTAGACCAGGCTGGCCTCAAACTCACAGAGATCCTTCTGTCTTAGCCTTCTAAGTGCTAGGGATTAAAGGCATGTGCCCCCACAGCCAGCTTATACAGTGTATTTTTATATTCACTTTTCCTAAATCTACCCCAACCTCCCAATTTTGTGTATATGTGTGTGTTTTAAAAATGATCTGTGAGCCTAGTTCATGCTGCCTACATGGGTATAAGTCCACCTACTGGAGTGTGTTAGCCTACCAGAAGCCTTACTCTTAAAGAACACTGACTCTCTTTGCTCAGAAGCCATCAGCTGTCCATAGCTCCTCAGTTAATGACAGAAAGCTCTTTCCTTCCAGGATATTTTACTGATTGTTAATTGTCTTTTCCTTATAGATCATGGAAGAAACCTACAAAATGGAGTTTATGTACAGTGGTGTAGAAAACAAGCAGGTTGTGATCATACACCACATGAGGCTTCAGGCCAAAGCTCTGCAACTCATAGTAACCGCACGAACTACTCGAGGGTGAGACACGGAGCTGGGCGAGTGGGTGGCATTCTCCTGAGGATGCAGGCAGATAAGGGTCACAGCTCTCCCTACGGCTAACGACAAGTAAGATTTACGGAGGTCAGAGTTTGTGCTTGGGTCAGATTAGATCTTGCTTCTGGTCCCTGTCCCTCAGAGAGAGCACTTGACTTTGCTTCTTGCTGTTGTCTTAAGAGCTCAGTTTTACAGTGTAACAAAGTCACTTTCCTCTCACCAAAGCTCAGGTTTCTGGGACTTCTTGTCTTCTCTCCTTAGTTCAGAGTCACAAGTTTTTTACACTTTGTCTTTTTTCCTACAGAGTTGACCCCTTATTTGGAATGTGTGAAAAATTTTTACAGGAAGTGGATTTTTTTCAGAGGTGAGTATTTTGTAAGTCTTATGATTTTTTTTTTAAATCCTGTTTATGCAGAAAATAACTGGCACCAAACAAGATCACATATCTTTCCTGGGCTACTGAGCTATTTGTCACCTGTTGTCAGTGTGCCCTAATGTGGTATTTTCTTTAAAGATGTATAAACTGTTCTGAATCTAGAGCTTCAAAAGCAAACATACAACTAACTAATAAAAACATCAGGAACCATTTGGATTCTGCACTTAGCTCCTCCCCACCCTCCGCAAAAAAAAAAAAAAAAAAAAAAAAATGTTCTCAATATTCTTATGTTTTTGCTTAAGAAAAGATCTTGCTGTGTTGCCCAGACTGGCCTTGAAATATTGATCCTCCTGCCTCAGCCTTGTGAATGGTAGGATTACAGGTATACAAGTATTCCTGGCTTTGTTCTTTGCCTTTTTGAGACAGGGTCTCAAGTAGTCTAGGCAAGCCTTGAACTTGCTGTATTGCTAAAGTTGGCCATGAGCTTCAGATCCTCCTGCCTGTACTTCCCAAGGGCTAGGATTATGGCTAGGAGTGTGGGGGTGTACTGCCGTATCTAGCTAGTCTTTAATTTTGTAGGTAAATAATAACAAGCCAGGTATCGTGACACATATTTTTAATATCAGCACTTTGGAGACAGAAGCAGGGATATCTCTGTAAATTTGAGGCCAGCTTAGCCTACTACCAGGCTAGCCATTGCTATATAGTGAGATTCTGGGCAAACAAACAAACACAGAGAGAGAAATAAAGGAGAACAAATAAATAGAGATTAGAGAGATGATTGGGCAGCTAAGAGCAGTTGCTGTTCTTTTAGTGAAACTGTGATTCCCAGCACCCATTTTGGGTGTTTCACAGTCACCAGTAACTCCAGTTCTGTGGATTTGATGCCCTCTTCTGGAAGCTGCCAGCACCTGCACTAATGTGCACATACCCACACACAGAAACGTGTACACATAATCAGAATACTTATACATCTTTTTAGTTTTTTTTTTTAGGGTTTTTTTTTTTTTTTTTTTTTTTTTTTTTTTTTTTTTTTTTTTTTTTTTTTTTTTTTTTTTGGTTTTTCGAGACAGGGTTTCTCTGTGTAGCCCTGGCTGTCCTGGAACTCACTTTGTAGACCAGGCTGGCCTCGAACTCAGAAATCTGCCTGCCTCTGCCTCCCAAGTGCTGGGATTAAAGGCGTGCACCACCACCACCCGGCTTACATCTTTTTACATAATGATAAACACATAGAATAAGCATGTCTCAAGCCAGGCACCAAAGAGCATACCTGTAATCCCCACTAAATCTGGATGCCAAGGCAGAAGGTTCACTTGAGCCTATTCCTTTAAGACCAGCTTGAGCAAAGTAGTGAAACTGTGTGTGTGTGTGTGTGTGTGTGTGTGTGTTTGTGTGTGTGTGTGCGCGCGCGCGCGCGCATGTTTGTGTGTGTATATGGAAGCCAGAGGTGGATGCCAGATGACTTCCTCAATCACTGTCCACCTTTTTCCTGAGACAGTATCATACTGAACCTGGAAGTCACTGATTGTCTAGGCCAGTTTGCCAGTAAGCTCCAGGAATCCTCCTGTCTTGACCTACCCAGCGCATAGGTGTGAGCTACCCAGCACATAGGTATGACCTACCCAGCACATAGGTATGACCTACCCAGCACATAGGTGTGAGCTGTTGCTCCCAACTTCTTTATTTGGGTTCTAGAGGGTAGAACTCAGGTTCTTGTGCAGTTTAAATATTTCCTCAGATCTGGGTGTAGTGGCCCATACCTTTAATCCCAGCATTCAGGAGGCAGAGGCAGATGCTCTCAGAATTCAAGGCAACCTGATCTACAGAACAAGTACCAGGACAGCCACAGATACAGAGAAACTATGTCTTTAAACCCACCCACCACCACCAAAGAGCTTCCTTAGAGTATTATATGAAATACATTGTTTAAAATGGATGCAATAGAAGAGCAGAGGGGTTGGGGAAGTAGTGGGGGTTAATGTAGTGAGACCAAACTTGGTTTGTGTTGACAGTTATTTATTCATGGCAGGGAGCACAGTGGCAGGCATCATTGGTGCCGGAACAGTACCTGAGGTCTCGCATCTTGGGATAGACCACAGAGAGAGATAGCCTAAAACTGCCATGAGTCTTTTTAAACTTCAAAGCCCTGCCCCAGGGTCACACCTCCTCCAAACAAAGCCATACCTAATTCTTCCCTAACAATCTCACCCACTAGGGACCTCATTTTCAAACATAGGAGCCTAAGGGGAACATTCTTCTTTAGACTGCTTCAGCAGTACACGGCTTTAAACAAGTATGCTCATCTCAGTCATCATTGCTCCGGCTTTTTTTAAAGTCCAAACCAGACTTTAAAGATTTATTTACTTTATGTCTGTGTGGGTATATATACACCATATATACCATATGGGTCCCCAAGGCGGCCAGCAGAGGGTGCTAGAGCCCCTAGAACAGGAGTTACAGGCAGTTATGGTGCTGGTAACCGAACCTTGGTCCTCTTTAAGAGCAGTCAGTGCCTTTAAACACTCAACCATTGACTTAGTTGGGGTTGTATTGCTGTGAAGAGACTCTATGACCATGACAGCTCTTATTATCTATTTAATTTGGGGCTGGCTTACAATTTCAGAGGTTTAGTCCATTATCATCAAGGCAGGGAGCATGGCAACAAGCAGGCAGACATTGTGCTGGAAAAGGAACTGAGAGGTCTGCATCTTGATCCTCAGGCAACAAAAGGGGACTGTGAGCCACACTGGGCATAGCTTGAACACAGGAGACCTTGAAGCCCAGCCCACAGTGACACACTTCCTATGTGCCAAGCATTCACACACATGAGTCTGCAAGGGATGTTCCTATTCAAGCCACCACAGCTATCTCTTCTACCCCCATAGCTGAGGGTTTTATGGCTTCTCATTCGTTCCTAGGACTGATTGTATTCTGAGTCTTCACCCCTCAGTGTCTCTTTTCACCTCAGAGACAGTCAGGCATGGAGGGATGGCTCAGCAGTTAGGAGCATTTACTGCTCTTGCAGAGGGCCTGGGTTGGTTGCCAGAACCCACATCATAGCTGCCTGGAACTAGTTCCAGGAGATTTGATGCCCTCTTTTGGCCCCCACCCTACGTGAAACACTCAGGCATATGCCTGACAATCATTGTTACTCATTAAAGAGTCTCTTTCTTCTGTTTGTTTGTTCTAGGCCAGCCTAGAACTTACAGTAATTCTCCTGCTTCCACCTCCTATTCCTGAGAATCTCCTAGTTCTGAGATTACAGGCACAAGGCATCACACCCAGTGAAACAGGTTCTTAAAACAGAAAACTAGCCGGGTGTGGTGGCTCATGCCTTTAATCCCAGCACCCGGGAGGCAGAGGCAGGCGGATTTCTGAGTTCAAGGCCAGCCTGGTCTACAGAGTGAGTTCCAGGACAGCCAGGGCTATACAGAGAAACCCTGTCTCGAAAAAACCAAAAAAATCCCCAAAAACCAAAAAACTAGCTTCCTCTGTGTGTGTGTGTGTGTGTGTATGTGTGTACGTACATGAGTGTGCATGTGAGCACGCATGCACATGTTTGTGTGTGCCAGATTTGGTGTAGTAGTGTTTTCATCTTTCCACCTTACTTACTGAAACAGGTGCTCACTACCCTGGAGTTTGCCAGTGAGCCCAGGGATCGTCTTATCTCTGCCTCCCCAGCACTGGGATGTGGGCTCATACAGCTGCTCCTGGCTCTTGTCAGAGTCTGGGGGGTTGGATTCAGGTCTTCATACCTCCAGGCATGGGACTTATTAATGAAGCTCTCTGTCTAGCCCAGCAGTCTGGTTCTTCTGCTGATCATGTAGCTATGGCATACTGTCCCTGTTGATTTCAGGCATGACCTTCAAAGTCCCCCCATGTCAGTACTCTTCCTGCTTCAGGGCTTGGCAGAGTATGGGCTTAGCTTATGCTGAGTGTGTGGACTGTCAGTGGATTTGTGTTCATGCAGGTGTTTCATTGCGGATTTGCCCCACCTTCAAGATAGCTTTGTGGACAAACTCCTTGATCTTATGCCCCGACTCATGGCATCTAAACCTGTAGAAGTGATCAAAATTCTGCAGACAATGCTGCGGCAGAGCACCTTCCTACATCTTCCGCTTCCAGAGCAGGTCAGAGTCCGTGCTGCTCCTCTGCAAAATCTGTCCAGATTCTTTATTTATTTTATGTATGTGAGTACACTGTAGCTGTGCAGATGGTTGTAAGCCTTCATGTGGTTGTTGGGAATTGAATTTTAGGACCTCTGCTCGCTCCAGTCGGCCCCGCTCACTCAGTCCCTGCTGGCTCTGGCCCAAAGATTTATTTATTATTATAAAGAAGTACACTGTAGCTATCTTCAGACACACCAGAAAAGGGCGTCATCTCATTATGGGTGGTTGTGAGCCACCATGTGGTTGCTGGGATTTGAACTCAGAACCTTCAGAAGAGCAGTCAGTGCTCTTACCCGCTGAGCCATCTCTCCAGCCCCTGTCCAGATTCTTAAACCATTTACTTTAGTGAGCTTCTTTGATCAGGGTAGCAAGTGAGCTAGGTCTTCCTCTGATTGTTTTTAATTACACGGATTAATGGGGGTGGAGGCAGAGCACATGCGTGGTTCCCTGACCCCTAGGGATCAAACTCTGGTTATGAGCCTGGGTAGCAGGGCCTTCGCACTGAGCTCTCTCACCAGCCTCAGAATCAGCACACTTTCTTGTTGCTTTCAGATCCACAAAGCCTCAGCCACCATTATTGAGCCGGCAGGAGAGTCAGACAACCCTTTGCGGTTTACATCTGGGTTGGTGGTAGCCTTGGATGTGGATGCAACCCTGGAACATGTGCAAGACCCCCAGAACACTGTCAAGGTCCAGGTGTGTGAGGGCTGGGCTCCTGTAAGGTTTTCACACTGACATTGTATATAATTCGGTAAGTTTCCAGTAAGTCTTTACTAAGTGACAGGTCCCTCTCTGTTTGTATAATGTAGACTTTAGATCTAATCCTTTTACACACACACAAATTGAATTCATCAAAATGTAATGAACAAGTTCTATTGGTTAATCAGGTGGCAAACAAAATTCATAGATGGACAGAAATGATCATTAGGATGCATTTTTTTCCAAAATTTGACAGATGATAAGCTACCCTCACATGAGAGATGCAGTGAAGATTGCAAGTGAGCCCTGAGATCCCAGCCACCCCTCTCTCTTTCCTCCCGTCCATTCGTGCATTGTGTGCGCTTTCTTTAGTGCACACACTAAGTGCTGGAGCTGTGGGGAGGCGGTTGTCAGTGAAGGTCAGTGCTTCGGGCACACAGGTACACTGTGGAAGGTCAAAGACTGGAAGGCTCTATGGAGGTCCCAGCATGTGGTACACCCTGAAACAATGTACAAGAGCTAAAAGGAATGGCGGAAGGAGGTACTTTGAGGACTTTGAGGAGGTAGGAATGAGGAAAGGATTGTGAGCGCTGGCAGGACAAGTAACCAGGTGTGAGATGACACCTGCAGCAGCAGGCACAGCAGGTTTCCGGGAGGAGAGGGTAAGAGCAACTTATTCACCTGATGTCATTGTCCTGGAAGCTTCTAGCCTCCCTACAGTCTTGGCTAGACCTAGAGTGTTTTCACCCTCTGAGACTTAGTACTGAATAAAACTCACCTTTCCTTGTTCTTTCTAAGCTCTGGCTGGCTGGTTCAGCTCAGCTATAATGGCTCAAAGCTCTCCACACTAACTGATTCATTTCTCTCTTGGCCTCTGACTGATCTGCTCTGCTTGGCCTCAAACGCTAGCGGTCTGTTCTAATCTCCTCCTCTTTCTCTGGCTTGTCTGTCTTCACCTGTGTCTACCTTGTTCTCTCTTTGCAGCCTGTCTCTGTAAACTGTTCTGGTTTATCTGCCTCTTTGCTCTCTCCCTCTGCACTGCTCCCTCTTGTGTTGCCTGTTTTCTCTCTCTTCTCCTGAGAGTTGAGCACATCCTAGTCTGTCAGACTGTCCTCAGATTTGTCAGTTTGTCTGCCCCTCAATTAGACCTCACTTTCTAACATAAGGCTTCCCTCTATACTAACTGTACCTTCATTGTTTGGGATTCAATGTGTGTACTAAGGGCACGTCTGTATTTCAGGCAGAGGGATTAAAGGTATGTGCTAAAACTGAGCCACACCACAAGTAGAAACTAGTAATTTCAATAGATAACACAATCTCAGGTTCACAGTGTGATCAAATATCCTGTCACAGGTGTGGATACCTCACAGATCATACAGACAGAACTTCTGAGCAAGTAGAAAGCTGTAACTGCAGTGCTTCTTAGTGTTTTAAGGTTAGCACCGTCGCTGTACTTGTAGTTGCTTAGAAACTGATGGCCAGTCCTCATCCAGCCTATACAGTTAAGTCCGAATCCTGAGACTCAGCTCAGCGTTCTTAGTCGGATGGGGACTTGTTTTGTTGCGTAAACAACCGCAGGTGTGTTTACAGGTCATCTGCAAAACTATCGTGAAAAGAATTCACTCTAAAGCACTTGCCTGCATGGGATGTCATGGGGATGCTTTCCGCACTGTCATGAGACATTTGTAGCAGTTTCAAAGTCCAGCTTCCTTACTCAGAATACCAGACAGAGGTTAAAACCTGCAACTGTCAGCATGCCTGAGACTTCGTGGAGGCTTTATTCTCCCTTCAAAGTATGGATTTTCTTTGTTTTTTGTTTTGTGCTTTTGCAGTTTTTTAGTTTATTTTAGCTTTTAATGGTTTCAGACAGAGGCTTTCTTTATAGCCCTGACTTCCCTGGAATTTTCTATGTAGATCAGCCTGGCCTGGCCTCAAACTCACAGAAATCTGCCTGCTTCTGCCTCTCAGGTTGTGGGATTAAAGACATTTGCCCAACTGCATTGTCTATTTTAATGCAGCTTCACTGAGAAAGCTTAGGGGCTCTGCTGCTCTGTCCCTCTCCTCCTCCCCACTCCTCCTCTCTGTATGTTCCCTCACCTCACCTTCAATACAGGGCCTCACAGACCAGGCTGGCCTCCACCTTGCTATTTGAACTTACAATCTTCCCATTTCCACTCCCAAGTGCTAGGACTGCAAGCAGGGTGCTTACAAGGCTTTCCACAGTTAGCCTCATTCTCTGCTATCTGTTAATAGATGCACCATTCCTATCATTCACTTACCAGGGATCTAAGAAATAGTAACTAGACACTGCTTCTGCTAGTGTTGCGCTACCCCCAACTCCCCTTTATTTTCAGATTTTTGAGACAGGGTTTTCTGTGTAGTGTTGGCTGACCTGAACCTCTCTCTTTAAGCCAGGTTGGCCTTGAACTCGGAGCTTGCCTGCCTCTGCCTCTCAAATGCTGATTAAAGGTGTTTCTCCTTTAAAAAGCAGTTTTTATATAATGGCTACAGTCATCTTCCTGCTAATGATTTTGGGGTCACAGTAGATGTTATCAGTTTCTTAGCCCATCTATCTTCCTTTGCCCCATTTCTGTCATATTGTAGGTCTTGTATCCAGATGGCCAGGCTCAGATGATCCACCCCAAGCCAGCAGACTTCCGGAATCCTGGCCCAGGGCGGCACCGTCTTCTCACTCAGGTGTACCTCTCCCACACTGCCTGGACAGGTAAGAGTCTGTGGTCTGAGTAGGCAGGAAATAAGTCCCTGCTGATCTTTCCCATTGTGATACGTTTGTTTGTTTGTTTGTTTGTTTGTTTGAGATAAGATGTCACTATGCCAGCCTTAGCTGGCCCAGAACTCTGTATGTAGACCAGGCTGGCCTCCAATTCTCCCTGCCTCTGCCTCTCTGCCTCTCTGCCTCTGCCTCCCCAGTGCTGGGATTAAAGGCGTGTGCCACCATACCCTGATTGAACTTGATCTCATAAATAAAGAATTCGTGGGCTCAAACATTTGTATATTTGGACTAATTTGCTGTTTGCACAAGGAAGGAACACGATTTTGTTAGAAGACACTCAGAAGACTATACTAGTGTAGAGATTCATGGGAAAAGATTTACTTCATACCAGGAGACTTACTTTCTTGTTCTAACTATGCCTGCGATACACCATTGTTCTTAAGCAATTCTCTCTTGAGTCTTCTTCTTCACTTCCAAAATGAAGATAATAATTCTCAACCCATAAATTACTGAGGATTATTCTGGAAATTAAAGTTTCATGTTTCTTTTTTTCTTTTTTCTTTTTTTTTTTTTGGCTTTTTGGCTTTTTGGCTTTTTGGCTTTTTCCAAGACAGGGTAGCCCTGGCTGTCCTGGAACTCACTCTGTAGATCAGGCTGGCCTGGAACTCAGAAATCCACCTGCCTCTGCCTCCCAAGTGCTGGGATTAAAGGTGTGCGCCACCACGACCGGCTGAGTTTCATGTTTCTTAACAAACATTATAAATCATTATCTCTTTGTATCTTAAATAATAAGTAGCTGTCCTTCTAATCCCTATGAACTGTTTGGGGCTAATACAGGTGTTTATTTTTACAGACTTAGAACTAAACCTGGATAGCTAATGTTTGTATGTGCACAGACAGACAGACAGACAGGCAGGCAGACAGACAGACAGACAGACAGACAGACACACACACACACACACACACACACACACACACACACACTATCATCTGTAAGAACACAGTAGGAGAATACAGATGTATAAGACAAAAGTACATTTCAGGCCCGTGAAGCTGCTTGGAGAACTTCAATCTGCAGGTCCTAATGGGCCTCAGCAATTACAGTGGTGTTTCTCAGTCACTGGGGAGAACTTGGGAATAGGACTTTTACTAGGAAGGGGAATAATGCCACCATTTTGGTTTAATAAGTAGGGGAATACCATCTAGAATTTTATATTTTATTTTGTGTTTTAATCTTTTTTTTTCTTCAAAATAAGGCTTCTCTGGCTGTCCTAGAACTCACTTTATAGATCATGCTGGCCTTGAAATCACAGAGATCTGCTTGCTTCTGCCTCCAGAGTGGTGGGATTTAAGGCATAGGCCACTACACCCAGCTTAAGAGTGTTTTGTTTTTTTATTTTAATTATGAAAAAACAAAAAGGTAAAAAGTTGAAGAAGACACTGCTGTTAACCTCTGGCCTGACTCACACTTGTGGATATACATGCCCCAGTGCAAAACATACATGCCAAGCTATTTAGTGCCAACACAGGTTTTCTTCTGTCAGACCTGTTAGACACATAGTGATGAAGTTATTATAAAGAGGCAGTTAGGGTAGCCCCTTCGTGTTTCTGTGATCTAGGACCTGGCACCCTAACAGGGTACCCAGGCTCTGCTTCCCTGAGTGTCCTTTATTCTATCTCTCTGTATCTCTTCTTGCACTATTTGTGTGTTTGACTTTTGCTTTCTCTCCTCTACCATCTTCCTGTTGCATTGGCTTGCACAGCCATTTGTTATCAGATGCTTGTGAGGGGATGCAGAAAGACTTTGTAGGTCAGTACTATATGGCGTGCTCTGACTTGCCCAGGGTTTGGCTCCTTGAAAGTACTGTGACTGCTCAGGCACTTGTGATGTGCTGTCTGGGGTGGACTAGGAGTGTGAGGAGAAAGGAGGCTGATGCTGGTCTCGCCTGCCTCTACCTTGAGTAGGAGGCTGTTGTGGTGTTGAAGCAGCGCTTGTGTCATTGCTACATGCATGGCTGTGTCAGGCCCTGAGTGGTGGGTATGTGTTCTACATGGCTTGTAACGTGAGGCTTACTTGGTGCTCACACTGGACTCAGGTGGCCCAGGTGCTGTGGCCTTAGCTGCCTGAAGGATAGCAGTCTAGTCTTTGCTCTGACCCTGAGAGACCAGAAATAGAGTTGGAGAGCCATTCTGAGTCCTGAGTCTTTGTGCTATTTCATTTCAAACCATCCAGCTCATTCTTGTCCTTTGAACTTTTTAGCCGGAGGCTTTCTTTTTAACTCTTACACCAAAGTGGGGAGCATACCCAAGCCTGCTTTGTTCTCTGCCTTGCACTTGCTGTTGGTCCTGAAATCCTTTCCCTCTCCTCTGTGTGGAAGCCACATGGTCACCAGCAAAGACTGTGTTTCTTACAGGGTGGATTTGGGCAACTATTTAGAACTATCTGAGTTCCTGGACTTTTGTCAAGATCCTGACAATCTTTCTTCATGGTGTGGCAGGAAAAGAATTCCTAGGGCTTTGTGCTTGGCACAGAGTGTATATTCCATCCCAGAGCCTTCCTGCACTCTTTCCTCAGTACATTCAGACTCAATTAGAGCATGCCCTATGCTCCACTGCAACTCAGCTGCAACATCCAAGCACTCATAAGGGAGAGTGTTTACTCTCATTAGGCCAGCCACACACACACAGAACCTGCAGTGTAATGTAATGAAAGAAGCAAAAACATTCTGATATTTTAGGTCCATGAAACGTGTTCCTTTCCACTGTGACAAAATTTTGCCAGAACTGTTTTCTAACTTGAAGCTTTCCTCTCCACTAAAAACGTCAGTTCCAAGATGCACATAGCCCAGAGTCTTAACATTGACCTCTATCTCACTGAGCTATGCGTACAGCCTCTCAGTTCCTCTCAGGCGGTCTCGCTAGCTGTGGCTCGGAGCTGCAGGAAACACACCGTCAGGAAGCAGTGGCAGACAAGCATTGCATCTGCAGACTCAGGATCAGCTTCACAGGGTCCAGGCTAAAAGTGTTTTGTGTTTGAGGTTTAAAGGATGGATGCAGACATAGGTAAAGTCCATCTTTTGAACTTGAGGCAGCATCTCACTATGCATGCAGCTCTGGCTGTCCTAGAGCTCACTGTGTAGACCAGGCTGTCCTAGAGCTCACTGTGTAGACCAGGCTGTCCTAGAGCTCACTGTGTAGACCAGGCTGGCCTAGAGCTCACTGTGTAGACCAGGCTGGCCTAGAGCTCACTGTGTAGACCAGGCTGGCCTAGAGCTCACTGTGTAGACCAGGCTGGCCTCAAATTTAGAGATTGCCTGCCTCTGTCTCCCTAGGGCTGGGATGAAAGGCATGTGTAGCATCACCTGGCTGTGTAGCCCATTCTTGATACTTTATCTGCAGGTTCATTGGAATTCCCTAAAAGTTACCCAGTGATGAGAGTGTTTATAGAGTGTTTCTTGGCTTTTTTTGTTTCTCCAGAACCATGCCAAGTGGAAGTGAGGCTATTGCTGGCCTACAACTCCGGTGCACGGATTCCAAAATCTCCATGGCTGGAGGGTAGTGAGATGTCACCACAGGTGGAAGCCAACATTGAGGGCACTATCCCTTTCAGTAAGCCTGTGAAAGTCTACATAATGCCCAAGCCTGCAAGACGCTGACCCACAAGCAGTCGTCATAGCCATGGCCTAGAAACCCTTTTTTAGGTACCAGTGAGCCGAAGCCTGGAGCTTCACCTGGAAATGGTGTGTATGTGCAGGCTTGAAGAAAATATAAACCTTACAACCTCATTTCATAGTGCACATAGGATCAATCATTTCTACATTAAAACCATAAATCTTCTGGTTTATTTCCTCCATTCCCATAATAAAGTTGAGAAAACACCTAGGTGTTCTAGTTTCTGGTTCTTAAAATAACCCATAGCAGTAATAACACATGCTTAATTCTAAGATGTAAAACATAGAGTCTGATTTTTCCAGGCATTTCCAAAGTCCTGGTTAGTCAAGCCATAATCTTGTTTCTTAAAGTAACAAGTTTGTTTACCAGAGTCAACTCCAAAGCCATTTTAGCAGCTGCATATTTATTACTAAATAAATAATAAATTCTGCAGGACCCTGGCCATCTGTTGCCCTCCTGAGAGACCTCTTTTCTAGTCAAGCAATGGATGGGCCAAGAAGTGGCAGAATAAGTCATTTCATTCTGAGATAAATGGCTGATCGTGCCTGCCATTATCCTCAGAATCTCTTTGCCTTTATTAAAGGCATAAGAACCATATTTTGGAAAAGAAAGAAGTGTTATGGGAAGATGGTTCCCAATAGAACAAAGAAAGTCCTGACTGGCAGCGTCTCTGCTGCACTGCAGTTGCATGAGAGGTCCAGGTGAGATGGAATAAGACTGCTACAGAGATGCTAGGGCAGTAGAGGCCTGTGCTGTGTACTCTTACCTTGTCATTTAATGTTAACAGCATCTGCATAGGGCTTAGGGATTATGTCACAGCTTGAAAACTATACAGTTAAAAGTCAAGCCTGTATTCATTCAAATCTAAAAGGGTTTCAAAGGCTCAGGCTATTCCACTAGAGGGGAAGTATGTGGGTATTCTGGTTTGAGTGTGTGTCCTAAGGTTCATATGTGAGATCCACATCTGTACGGCAACATTGTTGGAAAGTGGGCCTCACAAGGGATGGTACAGTTGTGAAAGCCTTGGGTTAATTTCATTATGATGGGAATGGGTTTCTTAGCAAAAGCAACATTTTTTGGGCCAGCCAAGGTGGTGCACAACTGTAATCTTAGCACTTGGCTAAGACAGAGGCTGGTGGATCTCTGTGGGTTCAAGGCCAGCTTGGTCTACATAGTGAGTTCTAAGACAGCCAGAGCTATATACTGAGACCATATCTTAAAATAATAACAACAACAAAAACCAACAAATGGTTTTATGTGTGTGGTGGTGGTAGGGTGGCTAGGAAGAGCTGTGCATGAGGACCTGAGTTTGAATTCCCAGCACTCACATAAAAGCTGGACTTGGTGTCATGTGTCTGTAACTAAAGGATGGTGATGGAGGAAGCAGGAAGATTTTGATTGGCCAGACACCCAACAAATAGCCAACCTGATGAATCTAGGTTTAATGAGAAGATTCTGTCTCAGAACCAAGGTGGGTGGGTGTGATGTGGTAAACCTTTAGTCCTAGCACTTGATTGGCATGGGCAAGTGGGTTTGTGCCCTAGGGTGGAGGACAGGAAGATGACTCAGTATATGAAAGGCCCCCAAGAGCCTGCCATGCCACCTCAGTTTGAGATGGCAGTCTTGGATAAGGTGATCCATATAATCTGAATCCCAGCCTTCCTCCTTCAAGATAGGAAGCAGAGGCAGAATCACCCATAAATTTAAGAGCAAGCTAACTTGCAATGTATGGCACAGAAGAAATGAGACCTTGCCTCAAAACAAAGTAAAAGAAGAGAGCAAACTCCTGAAGGTTTTCCTCTGATCTCTACACACACACTGTGGCAAATGTGTAGGCATATTCAAACCATATAGTCTCATATATAATAATAAATAAATATACTTAAAATATATTTAATTTGTATGATTGTTTTACTTGCATGCATGCCTGGTACCCTCTGATCCCATGGGGCTGGAGTTACAAGAAGTTATGAGTCTCCGTGTGGGTTAAGGTAGAGAGCAATTGAGGACACCTGAAGTCATCTCTGGCCTCCACATACGTACACACACATGCACCTACATGCACACACACAACAACTTTGGTGGAAAGGTTGTTGGCTCCTTGGCTCCTGCTGACCTCCTCTGTCATGAGGTGTCAGGACATGAACATCCTCAGTGGACAGCAGGACCTCCAGCTCTCAGGTCCATGAACCAAACATTTCATACATTGCTTCTTCAGGTATTCTGCTACAGTAGTGGATTAAAAGATTTAAAACAATGACAGAAGCTTCAAATGTCTGGCTCTCAGGTGCTTTGTAAAGTAGGAATAAGTATATATTGTACTGGCTAGTTTTATGTTAAGTTGGCACAGGTATAGTCATCTGAGAGGAGGGAACCTCAGTTGAGGAAATACCTTCAGAAGATGGGGCTGTAAGCAAGCCTGTAGGACATCTTAGTTAGTGATGAAGGAGGGGCCAGACATCCCTGGGCTGGTGTTCCTGGGATCTATAAGAGAACAGGCGGAGCAAAGCCAGTGAGCAGCACCCTCTATGGCCTCTGCATCAGCTCCCCCATCCCCCATCCCCAGTGCTTTTGGTACTGTGTTCATCACAATAGTAACCTAAACAAAGACATATGTCAAGGATTACTGATGAGATGAATCAGTTGGTATTTGGTAGTATCTGCATCTACAGTCTATCTTGATCATAGTTGGAACTTAGGATACTTAAAAAAATAGTAGGAAGAGCCTGGCTGCAAAGGTGTGCGCTTTTAGTCCCAACATTCGGAAAGCAGAGGCAGGCAGATCTTTGTGAGTTCGAGGCCAGCCTGGTCAACAGAGCTAGTTCCAGGTCAGCCAGGACTACACACAGAAAAACCCTGTCTCAAAAAAGACAAAACAAAGCATGTACTTCTACCTTCATTTGATAAACAAAACAATTAAAATTTAGAGAAATTGAGCCAGTGATACAGCTCAGAGGGTAAAAGCACTTTCTACCAAGTCAAATGTTGAGTTCCATCTTTGGGACCCAAATAGCAAAGTAGAGAACCAACTCCTATAAGTTGTATTCTGACTTCCATGTTCCATGTCATGTGTGCTCCTGCTCCTCTACCCACTAAAATAAATGTAGTCAAATTCTTTAAAACCCATTAAAATTTTAGAGACCTTACATAACTTGCCTTTATATAACTGGCATACACTAGCAACTGGCATACCTAGGTCTTTCAAGCCTTGCCTGGTATTCTGGCTTCAACAGGCTATAAGTGCTGTAGAAATGGGAGCGGAAGAGTCTAGGGAGTGGACTTTTCAAATGTTTATCTGTTTTGTATCTCAAAGATGTACCACCATTGGGCTTTCATGTCAACAGTACAATACGCAGGAAAGATGCCTGCTGTAGAGAGTGAAGGTTGAGGACACCTGGCCCAGAGCTGCTGGACTGTGATAAAAATGAAAACACTAAGACCCATGGCTGAGAACTGAGCTAAAAGTTACATTAAAGTGTAACTTTTGAAAATCTAATGGAAGAATATGCTGGATATTCCAGATATGGTACCCCTCTTTAAAAATCCCTACCAGGCCTGGAGAGGTGGCTCAGTGGTTAAGTGTGTTCCCTGTTCAATCATGGAATTGGTTCCAATTCCAATATGTTAGGCGGCTCAAACACCTGCAGCTTCAGTTCCAAGGACTCACACCTCTTCTGGCCCCGATAGGCATGGGTAGACACTTGCAACAGCAGGTGCATACGTGTAAGATTTAAACAAAAATCGTGAAATTTCCATTACAGCCTCTCTCCATTCCAGGTGGGAACAGGCTTCGAGGGAGTCTGTGTTTCCTCAGGGCCCAGCCTGCATCTTTCTCAAAGCTCCGGATGTACAAGGTGGATGTACATTATGGGGCAGGTTTTGACTTCGGTAGCAGGGTACCTTTTTCAAAGCTGTGTGAAAACGGAACAGGCTAGCAGGTGTAGAATGGGCCATGCTGGTGGAGTAGAGTTTGGACAGAGCTTGAATAAATCCTGACAAGCCTGTTAGGGAGGAATTTGATTATTCGAGAAGGTTGATTTCAAATTTTGAAATTCCGTGTGCTCAGAAATGTCTAGTTCTGTAAAATATGGGAGTTATCCTTTTCCCACATCTGGCTCCACACTGTATGTCATCTCTAGCCTAGCTCCTAGCATGTGCAAAGCAAGGAAAGAGCCATGACATGCTCATCGAAGCAGACCTGAGGCCAAACTTCTGGAAAGGCATTTGGAGTTCACATGACCGAACTGAAGAACTGGTAATGTAGCACATGGCTGATTCTTAGGAACCACTCAGGCTAGAATAAATGGAGGGCTGTGCTTTCTGAATCAAAGAACTTCTGAGATTAATATACGGGGCAAAGTATAACTTCACAGAAGAAAAGCTTCTCTCCAGGTTCTGTGTCTATCATTGGCCATATAAACCAGATTGGAAGTGAGTACTTTTATTAGCAGTTTTTATATGACATTTAATGGCAATAGTCCTCAAAGTTTTACTGCTCCCTCCTTAGCTATCTTTTTAATAATATAGGGACAATGCAGGGTGTACCTGATTCAGTACTCCCTGGAACTATCTTAATGTAGAGTGTGGGGGAGCCGGGGCAGAGATTACACTACCAAGGAGCCCTCGTAGATACACAGGATTGGCTTTATAATAGGATATGGAGTTAGAAAGATCTTGTCAGTCACTGACAAGGGCACTAAGGAACTCCCAGATATACAGTGGGTGTCAAGTCAGTGAGGACCCTCTAGGGAACCAGGACAAAGAGACAAAGACATGATACTGGTACTAAACCTGACCCAGCCACTTTTGGAGGGAAGGTTAAACAGTATCTCTTCCAGGCAGTGGTGGCGCACGCCTTTAATCCCAGCACTTGGGAGGCAGAGGCAGGCGGATTTCTGAGTTCGAGGGCAGCCTGGTCTACAAAGTGAGTTCCAGGGCATCCAGGGCTATACAGAGAAAACCTGTCTCGAAAAACAAAAACAAACAAACAAAAAAACCAAAACAAACAAACAAACAAACAAAACAGTATGTCTACATTACTAAGCCACATCATACGTTGTTCTCTCTAATCTGTGCATTGGCTCACAGTAAGATACCTCCCTGGAGGCATCCTCCAGCAGCTGCTCTTCTGAGGCTGCTCACTTATCCATAGCAGCCGCCTTCCAGTCACCCGTCTCCAGCTTCCCTTCTCATTCTGCTCCTTTGCTTCTGCCAGGACCTTGCAAAGGAGAGAGGATGGATGGCCAGTCCTCCCAGAGTGGGCACAGCCTTGGGTCAAGTGGCTGGTACAGAGCCAGCAGCAGCCTCCTGCCTCTCTTCCAACCATGTCCATCTGTCCATCTCTACCTTCTGTTCTGAACTTAACTTGGTGCTTCACTGGCAATGACCAGTGGGAGGCAAGAAGCAGGCCCAGGCATCTTGAAGCCAGAGCAGTTACCTGGGCATGTGCAGACACTGAAGGTGTTGGCCACTCATGTTCCTCTGCCTTTACAGTCCCTAGGGGGTACTGGTATAGGCTCCTACTTTGATTCATTTGTAACTTATGATTTTATATATATAATGTTTGTTTGTAAAATAAAAAAAATTTAAAAGGTGCGTTACTGGGTCACCCATGTATCTCAGAGCAAAAAGAAGAAAAAAAAATCAGCCTTTAAGGCTGTTGCTGTATCAGCCCAGGCAGAGTGATTTTATTTAAGTTATAGATGTGATAAACACAACATTTATATCTAGTTCAAGCAACTGCCAAGTAAATCTGGTGAGCTAATGGGCATTTAAGTCTTTTTTTTCTCATTTATTCTGTGTATGAGTGTTTGGCCTACATGTATGCGTGTGTGTACCATGTATGTACAACCACAGAGGCCAGAAGAGGGTGTCAGATTCCCTAGGACTGGATTTACAGACTGCTGTGAGCCACCGTGTGGGTGCTGGAACTCAAATCCGGGTCCTCTGGAAGAGGCCAGTGCTCTTAACTGCTGAGCCATTTCTTAAGGCTCAGCTGAAGTGCCATGTCCTTAGTGTAGTCCCTCATAGCTTTCTTCCCGTCCTGATTGAGCTAAATTCATCTTTTCTTCACACTATCAGCAGATCCTTTAACTATTCTGGTTTTGTCTTTCTTCCACTTATCATTCTGGGGGAAGGAAGTTGATACAGGATCTTCCTATGTAACCCTGCGCGGCCTGTAACCTGCTATGTAGACCAGGCTGGCTGGGAACTTGTGGTGATTCTCCTGCCTCTCCTCCTCGGTGCTGGCTTACAGTTGGCATTGCCCTGCCTGCCTTTTCCATATATCTTTAAGATTAAGAACTTTAAGTTGTACCTCTCCAAACTCCTAGGATCCAGCCACAACTGGTCCTAAGAAATTTAGTTAATAGATTTTCAGTAAGCAAGCATTGGAGATAATTGCTGAATAAATGAGCCCAAGTTCCTTTGGGCTCCCACATTCTATAAATCTGTGATAGCCATAAAATGGAACTTGTTGGTTTACGTTGGCTCCACTAATGGAATGAGAATGACAACGGTGCTTTTGGTTTATTGAGTTCTTACCACAAGCCAGGCAATGAGCTAGGCGTTACTGCAAATTGTCTCCTGTAATACCTACAGTGATGCAGGTACTACCAATCTGACAGACGAGACCAGTGGAGCTTGGAGAGATTAAATAAAGGCCCTCCCAGTGACCGGCAGAGAACTGTATTTCAAAGCCAGGGCTGTTTGACACAAAGCCTGTACTCACAGCCTTCCTGCCCGACCCCCAGACTCCCTGTGCTGTTATTTTGAAACAGACTCTTCTCTGTAGCCCAGGTGGCCTGGAAGTCACCATGTAGCCCAACTTGGCCTCAAACTCAAACCTTCTACCTCTGCCTCTGCCTCTGGAATGCTGGGATTATAGTATGTGGCCCTATACTCTGCTTTTATGGTTCTTTTAAGAGGAAAAAAAAAATAAGAGCTGGACAGATGGCTTGGAGGTTAAGGGCATAACTACTCTTCCAGAGGACCCGAGTTCAGTTCCAGCACTCAGGCTGTAGCTCACAGCATCTGTAACTGCAGTTCCACAGCATCCAACACCCTCTTCTGGCCTCTCATACACAGGCTACATAAGCATGCATGCAGACAAAACATACATACATATAAAATTTAAATAAAAACAAGAATGATGATAGTTTAAAGCTTTCTCAATATAGTCTGAGAGGCCACCTGTTATACTAAATAATAGGGGTAAACTATCTGAGCCTGTCCCCACAGGCTTTTAAAAGACATTGTGCTGGCTGGTTTTTATGTCAGGCTGACAGAAAATGACTTCTTCTGGGAAGAGGATTTTTTTTTCTTTTTGAGACAGGGTTTCTGTGGAGACCAGGCTGTCCTCAAACTCCTAGAGATCCACCTGCCTCTGCCTCCCAAGATCTGGGATTAAAGGCATACACCACCACACCCAGAAGGAAGAAGGAATTTTTTTTTTAAGATTTATTTTATTTATTATATATAAGTACACTGTAGCTGTCTTCAGACACTCCAGAAGAGGGCGCCAGATCTCGTTACGGATGGTTGTGAGCCACCATGTGGATGCTGGGATTTGAACCTATCACCTTCGGAAGAGCAGTCGGGTGCTCTTACCCGCTGAGCCATCTCACCAGCCCGGAAGAAGGAATTTTACTGGAGAAAATCTCTCCATAGTATTGACCTATAAGCATGTCTGTAGGACATTTTCTTGATTGATGATTGGTGTAGCTGGGCCCTGCTCACTGTGGGTGGGCAAACGGTCCTGGATGGTATAAGCAGCAGCTGGTTGAACAAGCCATGGTGAGTTAACCAGTCAGCAGCTCTCCTCCACACCCTCTGCATCAGTTCCTGCCTCCAGGTCCCTGCCTTGGATTCCTGCCCTGATTTCCCTGGATAATGGACAATAAGCTGTAAACTGAAATAAACTCTTTCCTCAACTTGCTTTTGGTCATGTGTTTCATCACAGCAATAGAAACCCTAAAACAGACATCTAATCCAGCTCTAACATTTTATATTTAGGGGTCTGAGACCTGTTGGGTCAGTTATGGGACAGTCTGCCTAGCTGTGGGCATTTTTCCACAGTTAGTGTCCCTTCACTCAGTGTTTGTTCATGCAACTGCACAGGATCCTCTTGACCACATGTCTGAAATTGCCTCCTTCCTGTGGGGCAGTGGACTGTGAGAGGAAGCCTGGTCCTCATTCATGGGGAAGAGTTGCAATCCCCGGTTGCCACCACAAATGGGGTTCAACGGGTTACCTGCACCTGTCGGCGTAGGGTAGGCACACGCTGAGACAGTCATTGCAGCTCGTGTGCAGCCCTGGACATCTAAGGGCACCACAGATCTGCTATTGCTCTATCTTGGGTGGCTGAATGCCACTTGCACCTCTAAGAAGTTGGGGGACATGGATCATTTGCTTGGGTTAAGTAGTTAGCATGCCAGAGTCTCGTTCATTACCAGAATGTTACAGACAAATTGCTCCACCAACTAAGAACGGCCATGCACCACCACCCTCAGAATCTGTCAATCTTGTCCATGTCCGGGCTGGGTTAGAACAAGGACCAGGCTTCCTCTCATGGTCCACTGCCCTACACCATCCTACTTTTCTTTTCTTTCTTTTTTTCCTTTTTCTTTTTCTTTCTTTCTTTCTTTCTTTCTTTCTTTCTTTTTTTTTTTTTTTTTTTTTTTTTTTTTTTTTTTTTTTTTTTTTTTTTTTTTTTTTNCTCCTCTGTAGGCGCCATCAGCAGGTGGAATGGAAGACGCCTCCTACCCTGACCCCTTGGGCAACCAAGGCATTATACTCCTTCACTGCCTGCTCTGTCTGGAGTACCCGCACATCAATGCCTTGTTTCTCGAGGTACTCCACGGTCGACGGAGGCACCTGGAGAGAAGGAAAGGAGAGAACTAAGAAGGGGGACAGGAACCCCAGAGCTCCTCCAGTACAAGGCAAGTGCACTTTACAGAATTAGACAGAACACCTGTCACTTCTCAATCATCCCGTGTGTCACCATTCCAAAATTAGGCAGGAACCTCGGTGAGTTTCAGAAGGGCCTGTGAGGAGCTGGGGTTGCACTGCAGTGGCTCGGGGGTATGAGCAGGCACGAGCCCTGTGTCCACTCCCCAGTACCAGCGTGGGGAAAAAAAAGGCCACTGTCAACTTCCCAACTGTCTCACTGCACCCTGGCTTTGTCACCAGTGGACAGGCGGGGAAAAGCAGGATCTGTGGGTCAGCCCTGGGTTGAAGCCTCTCTAGCACTGTAGTTCTGAGTAAGGAAGTAACCCGGACTTATCCCCGTTTATAACTCAGATCTAGTCATAACGGGCCCCACAGGGCTGCTATGAGAACTGAGTTAAGGTATAGAAAATGTCTAACATGGTGCATAGCCCATGCTGGGTAAATTTGTAAAGTTTGATCGGTCCAACTTAAGTCTAAAGTCGAACTTTCTCATGTGCCAAACCAAAAGGCCTTCCACCAGCTTTTACAAGCATCGAACGTTCCAGTTTGCAATTGTATCACAGAGTTTGTATGTGGATGTCACTGATGTGCTTATACTCTGTGACTCAAACGCCTTCTCAGAGCAGCCTTTCTGGGCCAGTCATAAGCAACGACTCCCAAGGCGCCATTTTGTTTACACTATTTATTATCTGAAGTTATCTAGCTTGCTGTTTTTATTTTTAAATATTTGTTTAAGATTTATTTTATTGGCCAGGCATGATGGTACACACCTTTAGTCCCAGCACTTGGGAGGCAGAGGCAGGCGAATTTCTGAGTTCCAGGCCAGCCTGGTTTACAGAGTGAGTTCTAGGACAGCCAGGGCTACACAGAGAAACCCTGTCTCAAAAAAAATCAAATAAAATTTTTATTTTATTATTTTATGTGTATGGTGCTTTGCTGTGGGCATAGAATGTAACTGATGCACATATATACATATAGGCCAAATGTTCTCTGTGCATTTGAGGTGAACCTAATGTACACAGTGAATGAGTTTCAGGAGAGCCAAGGCTACAGAGTGTGACCTTGTCTCAAAACAAACAAACAAAAAGGGGTATTAGATGTGTAGCTAAATGTATGAGCATTTTAAGTATTTTCAATAGTCTAGATATTGTGCCAGACACCGAGGACTAAGATAAATAAAGAAAGTGAGGTTTTGTTACCACCATCAATTACAAAGCAGGCTTGAGAGTAGCTCAGCAATGAAGAGCACTTGTTGGATCCAGGTTTGAGTCCCAGTGCCCACATGGTAGCTCCCAGCTGTAACAACTCCAGTCCTGGGAATCTGCCTCTGTTGGCCTCCACAGGCACCAGGCAATACGTAATGCAAAGATGTTCATGCAAGTGAGACAACATAAATACATAAAATAAAATCAATAAATTTATTAAGTCATAAACATTTTTAAATTTTATTTTGTATGTAGGGGTTTTTTGCCAGCATGCACTCCTATGCACCACATTTGTGCCTAGTGCCTGTGGAGACCGGAATGGGGTATCGAATCCCTAGGGCTGTAGTTATAGATGGTTGTGAGCCATCCCGTGGCTTACTTAGCTGCTGAGCCTTCTCTGCAGGGCTCAGGGATGCTGGGGAACTGAACACAGGTCATTGTGCTTGCAAGCAAAGAGCTTTAGCAACCCAATTCTCTCTGCAGCAGAGATAGGACCCAACTGCTAATAGATGGTACTGATTTTGATTTATCTTGAATATTTTTTAGTTCAATCTCTAGAGCTGAATGAAATATTTTTAAATATGCCCTATCTTAGTTTGAAAGGTTTGTTACCAAAAGCCTTACATAAAAAGACTATTATAATGCAGGGGAAGGAACTTAAATTAAAATTTTTAGATTTATTTATAACTTTGTGTATTTTGCTTTCATGCATGTCTGTGCACCACCTTTGTGCCCAGCATTCATGGAGGCCAGAAAAGGACGGGTGTCAGAGCCTGTGGCCCTGGAGTTAGAGACAGTTGTGAGCTGCCACATGGGTGCTGGGAACTGACCCTGGGGTCTGCAGAAGAGCAGCAAGTGCTCTCACTGCTGAGCCATCTCAGTAGCCCCTAGGTTAAAACTTCACAATACAAATAAAGTGCTCTCATTGGTAGGGTGTAGGACTGCAGGGCATTTATGTAAAGGATAGAATTATGTAAGTCTCTATATCCTTCTGTGGAAAGCTGTCTAGAACAATGTAAGATGGAATATAGGACAATATATATGGTATGTTCCTATTTACATGTGTTTTACTGCTGTGAATAGACACCATGACCAAGGTAACTCTTATAAGGACAACATTTAATTGGGGCTGGCTTACAGGTTCAGAGGTTCAGTCTGTTATCATTAAGGTGGGAGCATGACAGCATCCAGGCACGCATGGTGCAGGAGGAGTTGAGAGTTCTACATCTTCATCTAAGGGCTTCTAGGAGAAGACTGGTTCCCAGGTGGTTAGGAGGAGGGTCTCATTGTCCACCCCCACAGTGACACACTTCTCCAACAAGGCCATACTTCCTATTAGTGCCACATCCTGGACCAAACATATTCAAACTACTACATTCCCCTGGCTCCCATAGGCTTGTTCAAATAAAAGACACTATGGGGGCCATACCTAGCCATAGCATAATAATAATAAAAAAATACATTTAGTCCAACTTCCAAAGTCTCCATTGTCTACAGCAGTCTCAACAATGTTAAAAGTCCAAAGTTCAAAGTCTCTTCAGAGATTCAACCAATCATTTAACTGTAATCCCCAAAGCAAGACAGGAAATCAGCTGGGCAAACTCCAACGTCTGCATCTCCAATATGTGAGGTCAAAGTGGTCTTCAGTTTTCCAACTCCTTTCTGCCTTGTTGACCACAGCACAATTCTTTCTCTTTGTGTGATTCCACACCCTGATAGCAGCTTTTCTCAGCAGATATCCCATGGCATCTAGGACTTTCCTCCCTGTTCCCCTCCCCCACTGCTACATATTTCTATTCATTCTCCTGGCCCTCTAGACTTCTCTTCTGTCTCTTCCCATACCTAAACCAGCCCTCCCATTTTCCCCTCCCCACCCCTCTCCTATCCAGGATCTCCTTCTACCTCCAGTGATTATTTTGTTCCCCCTTCTAAGTGGGATTGAAGCATCCATACTTTGGTCTTCCTTCTTCTTGAGCTTCATATGGTCTGTGAGTTGTATTGTGGGTATTCTGAGCTTTTGGGTTAATATCCACTTATCAGTGAGAACATACCAAGTATGTCCTTTTGAGTCTGGGTTACCTCACTCAGGATGATATTTTTTAGTTCCATCCATTTGCCTGCAAAATTCATGTAGTCATTGTTTTTTAATAGCTAAGTAGTGCTCCATTGTATAAATTTACCATGTTTTCTATATTCATTCTTCGGTTGAAGGACATCTGGGTTGTTTCCAGCTTCTGGCTATTATAAATAAGGATGCTATGAACATAGTGGAGCATCTTTTGGGTATATGTCCAGTAATGGCATAGCTGGGTCTTCAGGTAGAACTATTTCCAATTTTCTGAGGAACGGCCAGATTGATTTCCACAGTGGTTGTACCAGCTTGCAATCCCACCAGTAATGGAGGAGTGTTCCTCTTTCTCCACATCCTAGACAACATCTGCTGTCACCTGAGTTTTTGATCTTAGCCATTCTGATTGATGTAAGGTGGAATCTCAGGGTTGTTCTGGTTTGCATTTCCCTGATGACTAAGGATGTTGAACACTTATTTAGGTGCTTCTCAGCCATTCGAGATTTCCTCAGGTGAGATTTCTCTGTTTAGCTTTGTACTCCATTTTTAAGTTAGGTTATTTGGTTTTGGGGGATTAGCTTCTTGAGTTCTTTATATATTTTGGATATTAGCTGTCTATTGGATGTGGGGTTGGTGAAGATTTTTTTCCCCATCTGTAGGTTACCGATTTGTACTACTGACTGTGACTTTTGCCTTACGAAAGCTTTTTAGTTTCATGAGGTTCCATTTACCAATTGTTGATCTTAGAAGCTGAGCCATTGGAGTTCTGTTTAGAAAATTTCCCCTGTGCCAATGGATTGGTAGAATCAACATAGTAAAAATGGCCATCCCTCTTAGTAAGGGTTTCTATTCCTGAACAAAACATCATGACCAAGAAGCAAGTTGGGGAGGAAAGGGTTTATTCATCACCAAGGAAGTCAGGACTGGAACTCAAGCAGGTCAGGAAGCAGGAGCTGATGCAGAGGCCATGGAGGGATGTTATTTACTGGCTTTCTTCCTGGCTTGCTCAGCCTGCTCTCTTATAGAACCCAAGACTGCCAGCCCAGAGATGGTCCCACCCACAAGGGACCTTTCCCCCTTGATCACTAATTGAGAAAGTACCCCACAGCTGGATCTCATGGAGGCACTTCCCCAATTGAAGCTTTCTCTGTGATAACCCAGCTGTGTCAAGTTGACACAAAACTAGCCAGTACACCATCCTACCAAAAACAATCTACAGGTTCAACGAAATCCCCATTAAGATTCCAACACAGTTTTTCACAAACTTGGAAAGAGCAACTCTCAATTTCATATGGAAAAACAAAGAACCCAGGATATCGAAAAAAAAATTCTTACCAATAAAGGAACAGCTGGGGGAACCACCATCTCTGACCTTAAACTGTACAAGAGAGCAATAGTGATTTTAAAAAAATATGCCGGGCGTGGTGGTGCACGCCTTTAATCCCAGCACTCGGGAGGCAGAGGCAGGCGGATTTCTGAGTTCGAGGCCAGCCTGGTCTACAAAGTGAGTTCCAGGACAGCCAGGGCTAGACAGAGAAACCCTGTCTCGAAAAACCAAAAAAAAAAAAAAAAAAAAAAATACAACTCATGGTATTGGTACAGAGACAAACAGGTTGATCAATGAAATGGAATTGAAGATCCAGAAATAAGCCCACACACTCATAGACACCTGATCTTCCACAGAAAAGCCAAAAACATACAATGGAAAAAAGAAAGCATCTTCAATAAATCATGCTAAATCCAACTGGCAACCTATATGTAGAAAAATGAAAATAGATCCATATTTATCACCTTGCACAAAGCTCAAGTCCAAGTGGATCAAGGACCTCAACATAAAACTAGATACACTGAATTGAACAGAGAGAAAGTGGGAAAGAGCTGCACACTCACTGGCCCAGGATCACAGTGTGCCCTCCATTTCTGGAGTGTAGTTCATTCCAAATTAAAAGTCCAAACTATTCCTTGTTCAACTGCAAATACATAGAGTAAGGTTAGCAGAGTGGGATCTTTCCCTGAGGATCACCACTCCCTAAATCTCTTTACCTAAGGAGGTAAAGAGGAACACAGGATTCAGCTCCATTTAATTTCCCGCTGCCCCTTTATTAGTACTTGAACCTTACATTTTACAGTTTTCCTTTCTAAGCTTGCCACACTTCTTCAAAATGCTCTTAACCGGAGAACACAGACTCTGCTAGGCTTTTTTTTGAGACGTCTTTGGCAATGCAATTAATATAAAATCTCTTTACTTTAGTAGACTCTTCAGACAAGGGCAAAAAGCAGCCACATTTTTCACCAAAATACCATAAAAACAGTCTCTAGGCCACGTACTGAAATTCTTCTCCACTGAAACTTCTTGGGCCAGGTCTGCACAGTTCAAATCACTCTCAGCAACAAAGTCTTCCGTATTCTTACTAGGATAGCCCATTAAGCCTTACTTAAAGCATTCCATGGCTTTCCAAATCCAAACTCCCAAAATTCACATTTTTTCCAAACAAAAATGTGGTCAGGCCTATCTTAGCAATCAATCCCCCCAGTCCCTGGCACCAACCTCTGTGTTAGAGTTTTACTGCTGTGAATAGATACCATGACCAAGGCTACTCTTTTTTTTTTTCTCAAGACAGGGTTTCTCTGTGTAGCCCTGTCTGTCCTGGAACTCTCTCTGTAGACCATGCTGTCCTCGAACTCAGAAATCTGCCTGCTTCTGCCCCCCAAGTGCTGGGATTAAAGGCGTGCACCACCACTGCCCGGCAGGACCTCATGTTTAAGTGTGGTTCCCTAAGAGTTCATGGCCAGCTGGCACCACTGCTCTGTGTATGCATACTCTGTGACGTTCACACAGTGATAACATTACAGAACAATGCACTGCCCAGAGTGACTTCCGTTGCTGACCCACATGAGTGACTGACCTGATACCCACAGAAGGTGATAAATTCTGGAACTGAGGTATTTGTGAGAAATAGTTGAAAGGATACAATCAGGGATGGGCACAGAGATTTGGAAAGCCCAGTAATGACAAAGTGGAGTGTGTGCAGTCTTACTCATCCTAGGCCACATATTGCTTAGCAAAATGAGAGGCCGTGATATTTAGAGCTGAATTTTAATGAAGGAAATATAGAGCAAATAGTACCTTCTAGTGCTAAGGTCTGAGAGATAAGTGCCTGTCCTCAGGAATGCTGTAGCCATCAGAACCTACCTTCAAGGCCTCACTCATTCCTCTGCCAATCACAAGAGTCTGTACACCCTTCTCAGCAACTTCCTTTACATCTGCTGGCTGCACTCCAGGTGAATGCTGGATATGGAGGAGAGAGCAGAAAGGTACTGATCTTTCTTCACAACCCAACTCTTTAAAAAAATATTGCTATTTTAAATGTATGCCAAAAATAATAAAAATTTTTATTTTAAGCGTTTTGTCTTCATGTATGCATGTGCAGCATGTGTGTGCCTGGTGGCCACGAAGGCTGGCAGGGGGCATCTGAGTTACAGGCGGTTGTAAGCTGTCATGTGGATAATGGAAACTAAACCCCAGATCGTCTGTAAGGGCAGCAAACACTTAACTACTCAGTCCCCACAACAGCCATCCTTATGGGGTTCTGCCAAGCATAGTCTCACATTCTGGGCATGGAAACAAGAAGATACAGAGCTGCAGTCAAGGAGTTCCAAGTGTAATGGGAAACACACAAGATTGCCTTCTTCTGCCCCTGCCTCTCTATTTTGGGCAGAGCTCATGTAGCTCAGATAGCCTGTCTTTGAACTCCTGGTCCTCCTGTCTCTAGCTATGGTGTGCTGGGATTATAGGCATATGCTACAATGGCCAGCAGGCAATTTCAGTGGGGTGAGGAGCAGTATTAGCAAGTAAGGGACGTCTCAGGGGCTAAGAGTATGTCCTTCTGGTGAAGAGGACCTGCATCAATTCCTGCACACTGCACAGCTCACTACTGCTGTAACTCCAGCTCTGGGAGATCTGATACCTTCTTATGACCTATGCACTCATGTGGACACACACATAGATACACACATAATTATAAGTATTCAGTATGACTCAAGCAGAGTGATGGTGTGGTCAGAGACAGTGACTGATTGCACATCATGCTAAGATTGCGATTTAGGAAATAATTAAGAATCCTGCAGCTGTATGCCAGCAAGATTTAGCTGACAGGACCCTGATATAGCTATCTCTTGAGAGGCTATGCCAGTGCCTGGCATATACAGAAGTGGATGCTCACAGTCATCTAATGGATGGAACACAGGGCCCCTAATGAAGGAGCTAGAGAAAGTAACCAAGGAGCTAAAGGGGTCTGCAACCCTATAGGAGATCAAAAATATGAACTAACCAGTATCCCCCAGAACTGTGTCTCTAGTTGCATATTATGTAGCAGAGGATGGCCTAGTGGGCCATTAATGGGAGGAGAGGCCCTTGGTCTTGAGAAGATCATATGCCCCAGTACAGGGGAATGCCAGGGCCAGGAAGCAGGAGTGAGTGGGTTGGGGCACAGGGCAGGGGAAGGGTATAGGAGACTTTCAGGATAGCATTTGAAATGTAAATGAAGAAAATATTTAATAAAAAAACAACAACAAAAAATTTAAATAAACCCAAATCCATTTTAAGATAAAAAAGAAAACATTGTGGGTTTAAGAACTACATGGCTGGGCTGGTGAGATGGCTCAGCGGGTAACAGCACCCGACTGCTCTTCCGAAGGTGATAAGTTCAAATCCCAGCATCCACATGGTGGCTCACAACCATCCGTAACGAGATCTGGTGCCCTCTTCTGGAGTGTCTGAAGACAGCTACAGTGTACTTACATATAATAAATAAAATAAATCTAAAAAAAAAAAAAAGAACTACATGGCAAGCCGGGCATGGTGGCGCACGCCTTTAATCCCAGCACTTGGGAGGCAGAGGCAGGTGGATTTCTGAGTTTGAGGCCAGCCTGGTCTACAAAGTGAGCTCCAAGATAGCCTGGGCTATCTAACTAACCCAGTATCTAGTTCAGATTTGTTAAACTGGTTATAGATTTTCATTTCGTGAGCATGCTTGTCTTTGAATAACTCCATACCTAAATGTCTTTCTATTCCTGCATTTATTAATTTGTTTTTTTTTTATCACATTTGAATAAAGTCAAGCTGATTTGATACAAAAGAAAAAAAAATCCTACAGCTGGGGATGTAGGGAAAGATAAAGAAACCCCATCTCGAAAACAAAAACAAAACAAAAACCAATAAAAGACAAGATAGGAAAAGAGAAAGGTAAGCACAAAAGCCTCCACTGTCACACTATAGATGAGAAAGCTGCTGCTCTGAAACATACGACTTGTTAGGCTGACACACTGTCGAGTGGTAGACCTGGAATCTGGGCTCAGACACAGAGTATTTCTGCTACAATGAGCTCTTTAAGTTCTGCTAAAGTGAACTCTATAAAGAGCCCAGCTGGGTCCTGAAACCAAGGAGCAACCTCTTTGAAGCTTAAAAGAATGAAGCATAAAATCAGGCGGTTTAATCGCAACAGTTGGGAGGCAGAGGCAGGCAGATCTCCGAGTTTGAGGCCAGCCTGGTCTACAGAGTAAGCTATAGGACAGCCAGGGTTACATAGAGGAAAAAAAAAAGGTTTCTCTGTGTGGCCCTGGCTGCCCTGGAACTCACTCTGTAAACCAGGCTGGCCTCTAACTCAGAAATCCGCCTGCCTCTCCCTCCCAAGTGCTGGGATTAAAGGCGTGCGCCACCACACCCGGCTAGTATTTGTATTCTTAATTGCCTACAATTGATAACAATGTAACTGATCAACTGTGAGTAAACTGATTTGTTACAAGTTTCTGATGGGCTGTTACTCCTCAATAAAAAGGAACTATCTAATGACACACATGTCAACACTCCTGGACAGCTAAACTTAAATAATGCCTGTGTGTTAGATGATGATATTTGCTAGGTTCCTGATTTTAATCATTGCCTTGTAACTACAGAAAAGAGAACATCAGGCAAAATGTGCATCTTTATCTTGGGAGAGAATACAGAGCTGAGAGACTCAGAAGAGGATCTGCAGTTTCTCTGTTCTCTGCAAAGAGCAGAAGAAATTAAGACGATTAGATTGTTTTCTTTAAAAAAGATATTTAAGTCTATGGTCTGGAGAGATAGTTCAGTGGTTAAGAGCACTGTTACACCTGGGCATAGTAGCGCACATGCATTTAATCCCAGAACTCAGGAGGCAGAGGCAATTGGATCTCTGAGTTTGACACCAGCCTGCTCTACAGACTGAGTTCCAGGACAGTCAGTGCTACACAGTGAGCCCCTGTCTCAAAACAGACAAACAAGAATACTTGTTTCTCTTTCGGAGGACCTGGTTTTGAGTCCCAGCACCCACATGGTGGCTCACAACTGTCTGTATTTCCCAGTCCCAGGAGATCTTAGGCTTTCTTCTGGTCTCTGTGAACACTGCATGCAAGTGGTACATAGACATACAGGCAGGCAAAACACCTGTACATACAAACAAAATAAAAATTAAATTTAAAATTATTTGTGACTTAAAATGTTTATGAATTTTTGTGTGTAGGTGCTTTGCCTACATGAATATTTGTGTACCATGTGCTTGCCTAGTGTCTGTGGAGGCCAGAAAGGGGTGTTAGATCCCCTAGAAATGGAGTTTGATAGTTGTGAGCCACCTTGTGGGTACTGGGACTCAAAACCAGGTCCTCTGGAAGAGAAACAACTGCCCTTAGCTTTTTAGACATCTCTTCAGCCCCAGCTTGTAATGTTTTTAAATTACTTAAAAATTTTTTAAGGCTGGGGCTGGTGAGATGGCTCAGAGGGTAAGAGCACCCGACTGCTCTTCTGAAGGTGATAAGTTCAAATCCCAGCATCCACATGGTGGCTCACAACCATCAGTAACGAGATCTGGCGCCCTCTTCTGGAGTGTCTGAAGACAGCTACAGTGTACTTACATATAATAAATAAAATAAATCTTTAAAAAAAATTTTTAAGGCAAAATTGAACAGGGATGTATCTACGTGATTGTTTTATAAATTTTAAATAATCTCTTTAGTTTTTATTTTATGTGTACTGGTGTTTTGCCTGCATGTATGTCTGTGTGAGGGTGTCAGATTCCCTGGCGTGGAGTTACAGACAAGTGTGAGCTGCCATGTGGGTGCTGGGAATTGAACCTGGGTCCTGTGGAAGAGCAGTCAGTGCTCTTAATCACTGAACCAACTCTCCAGCCAACTGTCCATGATTACAACTATTTATTAAAGACTATAAAAGAATTGGATCAGATTTTTTTTTAGTCCCATACTCTGTGATTGATCAATCCTAGATCCACCCTGAACTTAATAAATATGGTTTAAATAGTTTACATCTTTTGGAGCTATGACCACAGTGAATGTTTAAGAGAATTACAGATCAGGATTGGAGAGCTTTACCTTCCTTAAATGCATTTTAAATAAATGCATTTATTTGAAAATTGGGTGTTTACTTCATTTAGCAAACTGTTTTGAATAGAGCAGTGATTCCCAAATCCTTAGACTTCACGTTCTAAGTGTCAAGAAACAAGACTATACTGACAGCTAGAAGTGCAGTGCAGGGCTCTAAGGAGTACAGGACTATAGTCTTCTGGAGAGTCAGACTAGAGCCAGCTATGGCTGATCTGAGCATTCAGAGTTGCTGGATCTGTGGACACATGTGATGATGAATTCAGCTGTTGCTGCTGCTATCCTGCAGGCCTGCAGTATCCTGAACTGAGCAATAAAACGTACCAGCAGGAGCCCACGGAGCCAGGCACCGGCAGCAATTACTCTCCACTTCATGTGGAAACCTGGATTTGGAGCTTCACACTGGTATTACACATCTTCAAACTGCCCTCAGCTTCCAGTTCCTCAAGACAACTACCAAGAGTCCTGGAGCACGAGTCCACTCTTTATTAGGAGGCTTTTATGACACAGCCCAGGGTTGTAAAGCTCACTGTTTTTCTGGGGGAAAGCTATTAGTTGTAGAACAGAGTCTTGTCTAGCAACCAAACTAGAGGATTTCATCCTTTGTCGCTCAGAAATTTTACAATCAAATTGAAAAGGAAATGTGCCTAAATTAAGCTTTCAAAAAATCTTTCATTCTGTCAAAAGTAAGGTTTGTAAATGGATAGGAGTACCATTATCTGGCTCCCTTGTGTTAAAAGTAGATTCTATGAGTGAAGGTTAAGGGATTGCTGGAATCTGCCCCCTGTAGATACTGTCTGAGTTATGTTCTCATTGTCCTCACCTGAATGAACAGCCTCTTGACTGATCTTTTACTCTACCAGGGCACTGTCTGCTTTCCTGCCACAGTCTTGTGATTTCAGCCTCCAACACTGCAGCCACGGGCCACAGGAGCCCTGAGTTTCACTTTGAGCAATCTTCCCTCGGTTCTACTAACAGGGGGAGGTTGGAAATGGTCTGCTGCTGCCTGCTTGCCCATGACCAGTGCTCTCAGGAATGGGAAGTCCTGTGGGGCGTTGCATAAGATTCAGAACCAAAACACGCCAGGTCTAAATCCTGCATCTGTGATACAGGGTTGATAAGGCCCACACATCAGGAACTTTTAATGTCCACCTCTAGGCTGATCTGGCGTAGAATTTTGTTCTGTAAGGACTAAATTCCCAACCAGAAAACATTAGACAAGCTCAGGGAGTCCTATGTTGGAGGAAGAAGGAGGATCAGAGGAACCAGAGGGAAGGGTCAGGGACACACCATGCATGAGAACAAGGTCCACAGAATCAACTGATCAGGAGCCTGTAAGGGTCTGACCTAGGTCCTCTGTATATATGTTAAGGCTGAGTGGCTTGGTATTCTCATGGGAATTCAGAGTGTGGTTGGAGGCTGTCCTTGACTCTTGCTCACCAGTGGGACCCTTTTCCTTCTAAAGGGCTGCCGTGGCTAACCTTGATGTGATGGTATGTGCCTGGTGTTATTGTAGTCTGTTATGGAGTGTTTGGTTGATGTCCCCGGGGGGCTGCATGCTCTAATCTGAGGGGAGGCTGATGGAGGGGGTGGATCAGGAGAAGGGGAGAGGGGGTGGGGGAAGGAGAGGCTAGGGGTAGGGGAGGGAGGCAAAACTGTAGTCAGGATGTAATATATAAGAGAAGAATAAGAAAAAAGAAAAAGGGGCTGGTGAGATGGCTCAGCGGGTAAGAGCACCTGACTGCTCTTCCGAAGGTGATAAGTTCAAATCCCAGCAACCACATGGTGGCTCACAACCATTCTTAATGAGATCTGGCGCCCTCTTCTGGAATGCCTGAAGACAGCTACAGTGTACTTACATATAATAAATAAAATAAATCTTTAAAAAAAAAGAAAAGATAAAAGAAAAAGAAAACCCAAAACTTGCTAAATTCTGTGATTTTTTTCAAAACATGACATTTATTTCAAACTGATGAATTTAACCAGGTGATGGTGGTATATGCCTTTAATTCCAGAGTTTGGGAGGCAGAAGCAGGTGGATCTCTATGAGTTTGAGGCCAGCCTGGTGTACAGGGTGAGTTCCAGGACAGAGAAACACTGTCTTGAAAAATAAAAACCAAAAACAAACAAAAAGAAAAAAGAAAACAAAAGAAAGGAAAGGAAAGGAAAGGAAGAAAAGTAATAAAAGTGTGGTGTTTAATAAAGATTCAGTTTTGCCAGGAGCTGGAGGTGTGAGATGGAGAAAATGCTCATGGTTGTGGGGGTGCTTTGGGGGTAACAAATATATCTTGGGATTGATATAATAGTAACTGTACAAACCTATGAATATGAATTGAATTTTGGGCCGGGCGTGGTGGCGCACGCCTTTAATCCCAGCACTCGGGAGGCAGAGGCAGGCGGATCTCTGAGTTCGAGGCCAGCCTGGTCTACAAAGTGAGTCCAGGACAGCCAGGGCTATACAGAGAAACCCTGTCTCGAAAAGCCAAAAAAAAAAAAAAGAAACATGAATTGAATTTTGGGTCCATTATATATATTTTAAATGATTTATTTTTGTTTAATGTACATTTATGTTCTTCCCGTTTGTATGTGTGTGAGATAGTGTCAGATCCCCTGGAACTGGAGTTACACACAATCGTTAGCTGCCATGTGAGTTCTGGGAATTGAACCCAGGTATTTTGGAAGAGCAGACAGTGCTCTTAACTGCTGAGTCAACTCTCCAGCCCCATGGTTCCATTATATTGCCTGTGTAGTTTATTTTGTGTGTATAGCTGTCTTGCCTCTGTGTATGTCTGTTGTGCCATGTAAATGCCTGATGCTGGAGGAGGCCAGGAGAGTGTTAGACACTGACACTGAAGTTACAGATGATAGAAAGCTGCCATGTGGGTGCTGGGGATCAAATCCAGGTCCTCTACGCAGGTAGCCAGTTCTCTTAACTGGTGAGCCTTACATCGCGCATTCCAAAGGGGTAAGTTTAATGGTGATACATACATCTAGCAAGGAAGAGGGAGAGAGAGTGACTTGGCTGAATAGGATGTTGGAAGTTCCTTGGTCAGCCGCCTGCAGTGTCAACCAATCTAGGCACTAGAGTCTTACCTCGGTTCCTGTTTCTCTCCAGTCCCAAGCCCGACTGCCTCCTGGCCACACTTTGCAATCCTTATAGGTTAAGGTAGAGCCTTGCACTTTCATTTGTCCCCAAGAGAGGGAGGCAATTTTAGGGGAAGCCATAAGTGACTGAGCTGAAATCTGAAATTAAAAGAGAAAGGTGCCAAGTCAACCACCAAGGAAAGTTGAAACTGCTCCACAATTCAGAGACAGGAAGCTCCAACTCTCCGCAACATGAGGGGTATCCTTCTCTAGCAGAGTCTTACCCTACACTGTACACAGGCCCTTACTGATTATCTCCCTAAAGCACAGTTCTTGGGACCTGAATCATGCGAGCACAGAAAGCAGGTATGACAGATTACTTCCAAGACTCCAGAGGGAACCCTCAGGATGTTTTATTAGAGATAAAGTTTGGAAGTGAAGCTTTACTTCAGTATGACAGTATGAAGAGATAGCATGGCCTGCCTCAATATAAACACAGTGAACAAATCCTATTAAAATGTGATTATTTGGCCAGCAAGAGGCTACCTGGCACCAAGCCCAACAATTCCAGTTCAATCCTTGAAGCCTACATGGTAGAAGAGAACTGACAAACATTCTTTCTCTGTCTCCAAGTCTTTGTCTCTGTCTCTCTCTCTCAAACACACACACACACACACACACACACACACACACACACACACTCAAATAAAAAGAAAAATACGCAAATAAAAAGTAAAAAAAAAAACAAACAAAAAACCCAAGCTGGAGATACAGGTCAGCACCTAGGAACACTCTGTTCTTTTATTCAACCTAATTTGGTTTGTAGTACCCATGTCGAGCAGCTCATAATTGCTGTAACTCCAGTTCTGGGGATCCAGTGTCCTCATCAGCCTCCAGAGACACCCACACACATACACTCACATAGACACACATTCATATGAGTAAATTTAAAAAACAAACGAAAGAAAAGCCCAACACCTTACTTTTAAAACAATTATTGGTTACTCTAGAAATAAAATTAAAGACCTACCATAAACTGCTTATTTATGCAAAGCACTGAATCTCAGATTAGTTCAGCTCCTGGGAACTCTCTATGCAGACTCTATAGGCACCTAAGTTCAGCTATGTAGGAGTATAAAAGCAAACAGACTTCCTGCTACTACAGAGTAAGCGCCTGACTGGTGAATGAGGGCTGAAATTCTCCAAGTGGGAGAGATGCTTGGACGGCTCAGTGAGTAAAGTGCTTGATGTGTGTGGAGGTTCGAATAGACCCATAGACTCATGCGGTTTGAATGCGTGGCCCATGGAAGTAGCACTATTAGGAGGAGTGGCCTTGTCAGAGGAAGTGTGTCGCTGTGTAGGTGGGCTTTGAGGCCTCTTAATGCTCAAGCTCCACCCAGTGTGAAAGAGACCCTCTTCCTGGCTACTTGCAGAAGAGAGTCTCCTCCTGGCTGCCTTAGGATCAAGATGTAGAACTCTTGGCTCCTCCGGTACCATGTCTAACTGCACACTGCCATGCTTCCCCCGTCATGATAACAGACTGAACCTCTAAACCTGTAAGCCAGCCCCAATTACATGTGGTCCTTTTTAAGAGTTGCTTTGGTCATGGTGTCTGTTCACTGGAATGAAACTCTAACTAAGACGATGTACAAACTTGAGGACCAGAGCTTGATCATTAGCATTCATGTAAAAAGAAAAAACTAAAACTGGGCATGGCTGCACACAACTGTAATCCCCGTGCCAGGAAAGCAGAGACAGGAAGATCCCTGGAACTTGCTAGCCAGCTACTCTAGCTGAATCCTCAAGCTCCAGATTCAGTGAAAGACCCTTTCTCACAAAATAGAGAGCAACTGTGACATCAATAGTCACATGTATACATGTCCACACACACTCTCTGATATGTACAGCAGCATGCACTAATACGTATACCACACACACAAAAGACGAAAAGAAATTCTGAAGAGTGACACAGTCATAGAGGCCTTTATAAACTCTCCATATATCCCAAGTAGATCAGAAACCATGAGCTCATGCTGCAGACCTGGATAGGCTAATTCACCTGAACATCATATGCTGAGAATGCCTAATCACATAAAGAGAAGAGGTGTAAGAGGTAGGCAGACATAATAAGCAGTATAAACAAGTGGGAATCTCAGTTCACTCTTCAGTGCACACATGGATCCATTAGTAGAACACAGAACTCTTGCTGGTTCAAAGTGTATGACTATTGAATTAATTTGTGGCTGCATACTAATCTGCATAGGCATAGAGGAAAACTCAGAGAACAAGCCTGCAGAGCAATGGCTGAATGTTTCCAAGATGAAACAAAGTGAAGGGCCGAACAGGTATTTCAGTGGCCACACACCACATGGGAATCAGAAACAACAGAATTAGTTCTGTGGTTTGAATGCCCTCCAAATTTGTGTGGCTATTTAACTGTAACATTTTAAGAGGGTTTTTATTTGCTTTGTCTTTTTGAGACAGGGTTTCTCTATTATGTAGCTCTGACTGTCTGGAATACTTAAGTGGGCCAGGCTGGCCTGGAACTCACAGAAATCTACATTCTTTCTTGTCTTCCAAGCGGTGGGATTAAAAGTATGCACTACCACATCAGGCTTGTTTGAGTCAGGGTCTAGTGAATCTCAACTGGGTTTGAACTCATTACATAACTGAGGATGATCTTGATTTTTGATCCTCTTGCCTCTACCTCCTAAGTACTTGTATTAAAGGCTTCCATGTCCAAATCCAGTCTACTCTGTGGTGCTGGGGATCAAACCCAGGGCTCTCTGCAGGCTAGGCAATCACTCTGCCCTTGTTTTTGTTTCTTTTGAGACAGTATCTTATCATGTCATTCAGGGTGTTCTCTAACTAGTGATCCTCCTGGTGGATAAGAGGTGGGACAAAGAACTGGCAAGAGTGTCTTTAACTAGGAGAGCTCTGCCCTTATGTGTTGCCATTTTTACTTATTTTAAAAATAAACCGTATCATAGAAACTTGCAAATAAATAAAAACATCACATAACGACATTATAGCTTTGTTCCACTTTTGCAAGAGGCAGTTTGTTGTCATTAGAGTAGGTTTGTTACAAAAGGAAGAGTTTGACCCTTTTTGATTTTTAAAATTTTATTTGTGTGTACATGTGTGTGCTTATGAGGTTGTTTGCACATGAGTGTGCAGATGCCCACGGAGGCTAGATGAGGCTGTTAGGTCTCCTGGAGCTGGACTTATGGGCAGTTATGAGTAGTCCTATGTGAGCGCTGGGACCCCTACTCAGGTCTTCTAGAAGAACAGCAGTAGTTCTTCACAGAGCCATCTCCTCAGCCCCAGGCCCCTTTCTTGCTTTCTTTAGCTCTTCTACAATATCATGTTGGCTACCACCACAGCATGGTATGTGGGGCAAGGAAGTTCTTTCCAGAGCTGGCCCTTGATCTTTACACGGCCCCGAACTGTAAGAACCACGTTTCTGTTAAGCACAGAATGCCCAGCTTCAGGTGTTCTATTATAGCAACACAAAGCAGGTTAAGTCAGTTAGAACAAGAAAATGTTTGAAAACTTCAAAAATTTTCAAAACCCCCTTCATTACTCAAAATGCCCAATTTTTCTTGATTATCTAAAATGTCTAGTTTTCAATAAAATATAAGACATTTAAAAGAACCTCAAAAGCTTAAACAGTCTGAATATTGCCAGATTTGTGCTTCAGAATTTAATGAAAGTATGAGTCAGTTGATATCTCAATTAAAAAGACTTCTGACCAAGTATAAAGTGTATAGTCTAGAGTTGTTATGATTTTGATACGAAACTTAGATATCAATGGAAAATCACTGGTGACTCGAGGCCTTTGAGACATATTGATGACGGGCAGCTCTGATGGCAGGAAAACACAACAACCAGCAGCAATGCAAGTCTGCAGCCCTGAGTGTGGTACCCAGAACCCACAGAGAAAGAAGCTGCAGCCCTGAGTGTGGTACCCAGAACCCACAGAGAAAGAAGCGACTCCTAGAGTTGTTCTGACCTCCTCCTACGTACCATGGCACAGATCCCTCCATCCACATCATGTGGATGATAAATAGGGATGGCAAGATGGCCCAGTGAGTAAAGGCAGTTACCACCAAGCGGCTGACCTGAGTTCTATTTCTAGGACCTATGTGATCAGAAGAGAACCAACTCCTCAAAGTTGTCTCCTAACTATCACCTCCCAAAACAAGTAAATAAATAAAATAAATTAAAAAAATAAGAACCTTTTAAAAGGGGATTAATGTCTTTGTCACAAGACTGGTGAGTTTTCATGAGTGTAGGTTACTATAAAGTAGGTCAGCTTCTTTTTTTCCCTTTTGGCACATGCTAGATTCCAGTGCTGCATTTCTACCATAGATATGACATCCTGGTGTTCTCACTAGAAACTGAGCAGCTGCTAATGACACACGTGGAAGTCAGAGGACAACTTGTGGAAGTTGTGTGTCTTTCACCACGTGGGCTCTGGGGACTGAACTCAGGTCATCAGGCTTGCCCACTTAGTTATCTCACCAGCCCTCAAGTAAAAATTCTTTATAATTACCCAGTCTCATGAATTCCATGATAGCAACAGCATACAGATCAAGATAAATGGTAAATACAGCTAATAGTGGTTTGTAGTGGTCAGAATTCTACAGAAAAAAATAGAAGCAGGAGATTACATACATAGCAGGTTCATTTTCTTGATTTGATGGTTGATTGTTTCAAGACAGGGTTGCTCTGTGTAGTCCTTGCTGTTCTGGAACGGGTTATGGAGACCAGACTGGCCTCAAACTCACAGAGATCCACATGCTTTTGCCTCCTGCATGTTGGAATTAAAGGTGTGCACCATCAAGACCAGCCAAGATTTTTTTTTTCAAAGTCAAGGTCTCTCATGCAGCTCAGGATGGCTTCAAAGTTACTATGTAGCCAAGTGGTAAAAGCTGACCTCTGTTTCTTCTGCCTCCACTTCTCTGCTGAGATTGCAAGTGTGTGCCTCCACACTTGTGGCTCACATAATAGTAGGGGTTGGCAAATCCAAAATAGATAGAAAATGCTGGTTGGTTGTGGTGTCTGGGGCAGGAAAGGTTGTAGTATCAAGTACTACTTCTTCTTCATCAAGAAAATAGTAGTTTTGTTTTAAGACTTTTACCTGATTGGACAATTTTACCTTATTTATTTATTTATTTATCTATCTATTTATTTATTTATTTAATAACTGTGGGTGTTAGCCATATCTTTAAGATAACGTCAAGCAACTCCTATACTAGTCTTTCATTGGGTAACTGGACAATAGTCCACATCTGTGGTGGTTTGAAATAAAATAACCCCATAGGTTCAGAGAGTAGCACTCTTAGGAGGTATGGCCTTGATGAAGTAGGTATGGCATTGCTGGATGAAATGTGCCACTCAGAGCAGGCTTTGAGGTTTCAGGTGCTCAGAGCCAGGCCAAGTGAGGCATCCTTTTCCTGCTGTCTGCCGATTCTGACCTAGAACTCTCAGGTACCTCTCCTGCACCATGTCTGTCTTTGTCCCATCATGCTTCCCGCCATGATGACAATGGACTAAGCCTCTGAACTGTGAGCAAGTCCCAGTTAAATGCTTTCTTTTATAGGAGTTGCCATGGTCATGGTATCTCTTCACAGCAATAAGAACCCCAAGACAACATTAAAATCTGAAGTTGAGGGGCTGGCAAGATGACTCAGTGGTTAAGAGCACTGACTGCTCTTTTGAAGGTCCTGAGTTCAAATCCCAGCAACCACATAGTGGCTCACAACCATCTGTAATGAGATCTGATGCCCTCTTCTGGTGTGTCTGACGACAGCTACATTATCCTTACATAGGTCCTGAGTTCAATTCCCAGCAACTACATAAAGGCTCACAACTATCTGTTCAGCTACAGTGTACTCACATACATTAAATAAATAAATAAATAAATAAATAAATAAATAAATAAATAAAGGAAGAAATCTGAAGTCAACATAAAACTAGCTATCACAAGTCATTCTTTTTTTGTTTGTTTGTTTGGTTTGGTTTTTCAAGACAGGGTTTCTCTGTTTAGCCCTGGCTGTCCTGGAACTCACTCTGTAGACCAGGCTGGCCTCGATCTTAGAAATGCGCCTGCCTCTGCCTCCCAAGTGCTGGGAGTAAAGGTGTGCACCACCACGCCCAGCTTTCATTCTTTTTTTAATAAGACAAACACATGGTTTGATAACCATCCTACCATAGCTTTCTCAAGTGTTCCTAAACTATATGATCTGTGTTTTCTGTAATCTTGCAGATGTGAATGGAGGTTTGAATAAGTAAGAATACCATGGTCATTATTAACTGAAGAAACTCATAAGGCGGCCAGACTAGGTTAAAGAGGAAAGTCATTCAAGATATAGTCCACATACTTATATTCATTTTAGAATCCTTGAATGTTTAGCTTTCCCTCTGACAGGGACAACCTTGCAAGAGAGAACCTGGCATGTTTTTTCTTTGAATACCCTTAAGCTGTAAGCTGAATAACTTACAGTGTTCCTGAGATATTCAATCATGATACCATTGTGGGCAAATTTCTTTTAAAAAAACCTTTATGGGTTTCTTTTTGTCATAATAATCAGTTATACCCTGAATAGCAGTCAATGTTGATCAGACTTTTTATGAATGTAACCCTCAAACCCAGTGAGAAGAGTCCTCACCAGCAGGGGCATCAGCAAAGCTGAACTATGGGATGTCCTGGAGAGTGGCCATGGGACACTAGTATGTAGCTGGTAGGCAGTTAAAATTCTTGTCGAGGCCACCCAGAGGGCCTTGCCAGGAGGCTGCAGTGAGGAGAAAAGGGAATAACTGAGGAGATGTTTCACTCCATGTTTGAGATTCTGCTGGGGCATGGTCCCACGACCTATCCTTTGTCAATTTCCTACCTCTCTCTCCTTAAAATACATAATCTTTGGTAAAGACAATTACAAAGTCATACTTTTACCCAATACTATTAACTAATAATGCAATTTTCCTACTTCAATTTCTAAATAATTATTGCAAAATACATAACATACTGTTTTGAGTACAATGAGAGGAAGACAAATTTAAAAAGCATTATTCTTGCTTTTGAGGCCATACTACTATACTGTAGGAGAGAAAACATACGTTTTCCCAGGCATTGTGGTGCACTCCTGACACTTGGGAGACAAAGGTAGCATCTCTCTCTCTCTCTCTCTCTCTCTCTCTCTCTCTCTCTCTCTCTCTCTCTGTGTGTGTGTGTGTGTGTGTAAGTGCACAGACTATGCCTATGTAAAGGCTAGAACATCACTTAGAAACAGCTTCTCTCCTGCCACCTTGTGGGATCCCAGGATGGAATTCAGGTAGTCTGGTTTACCTGCTGAGCCTCTACCTGCTGAGCTGGCACAAGAAAACTTTGGAGAAGCAATAAAATGACTTATGGGAAATAGTAAATTGGTACTAGCAGAAGCAGAAGATGTCTGCATCTGTATCTTGAGGAATATATTATGGTGTATAATACAAAACACCACAGGTGGCTTAAAGGATAGAAATTCCTTTTCTCAGTTTGGAAAGCTAGAATATAAGATTATGATGCCAGCAAGGCTGATTCCTGATAAGGCCCCTTTAAGGCTTGCAAAGAGATACCTTTTCCTGTTCTCATGTGACCTTTTCTATATCCATGTACACTCCTGGTGCTACTTCCTGTTCTTTCTAAAACAGATTTATCTGTATGTGTATGTACAGATGTGTGTAGGAGTGGAAGTGTAGCACGTGCATGCAGACAAGCCAGCAGAGGGCACTGGGCCCTTTGGAACTATAAAGGTTGACTGTGACCTGAGGGTCACAACCCGTTTGGGAGTCAGTCACATATCAGATATCCTGCATATCAGATATTTTCATTACACCTCACAACAGCAGAAAAATTACAATTTTGAAGTAGCAACAAAAGAATTGTATGGTTGGGGAATCGCTACAACATGAGGAACTGTATTAAATGGTCGCAGCATTAAGAAGGTTGAGAATCACTGAAGTAGAGTTTTCAGATGGTTTTGAGGTACCTTGTGGGTGCTGAGAACCAAACTTGGGTCTTCTGCAAGAGCTGTAAGCATTCTTATCTGGTGAGCCACCTCTATAGCTCCTCTCTGTAGGGATCTCAAACAAAACAAAACAAAAGGCTTTCCCTTCTACTGCATTGATAAAATGGCCATTTATTAGTCATCTTGGGCTACTATAACAAAATATTAATTTGTTATATTATTTTAAAACTTATTTCTCACAGTTCTGGAGACAGGGAACTCTCTCTATTCCTCTTCCTATAAAGCCACCTATCCTATCACATTATGGCTCACACTTATGACCTCACTTAGCCTTAGTTACCTTCTAAAGGTGCACTTTTCAAATATACTCATATTGGAAGTTGGGATTTTAACATAGGAAGAGTGGAGAATGCAGTTTAGTCCACAGTAAGTATCCTTTGGCAGACCTCTACCCTCAAGTTTTTGTCAGCATGCTGAATGGAGTCTGTAATTCAATTTAATACAGAGTATTGTCATTTCACCAGCATTAAGTCTTCCAGGGGTGTAACTTGGTGGTAGAGTAAGTTTATTATGCCGACTCTGGATTTTATCCTACTGTCAGAAAAAAATGTCGTTTATCTATATAAATATGGATTATGTTTCAACATATACCAAAGTAAATTTCTTTGCAGTGTTTTATTTTCTATAGTCTTGTTTTTGTTTGTGTTTTTTGTTTTGGTTGTTGGTTTTGTATACCTTGGCTGGCTCTGAACTCATCTTCCTGGCTAGCTTCACAGTGATTACAGGTCTAAGCCATCATTCATGGCTCTTTACATTTTTACTTAGTTTTTTATTATTTTATTGTTTTTGATGGTATTGTAAAGATTTTCCCTTTTTGGGATGGTATCTGGCTATGTTGCTTATGCCTTCTGAATTGCTAGAGTTATAGGTGAAGCTACCTCCCCTAATAGAATTTCTTCTTAATTTTACATTTGGATTGTTTTGCTAATATGTTGAAATATATTTGATTTTCGAGATTTTATTTAGAATTCTACAAACTTACTTGTTAATTAAAAATTTTGTTTATGCCAGGTGTGGTGGCACACGCCTTTAATCCCAGCACTCGGGAGGCAGAGGCAGAGGCGGAGGCAGGCAGATTTCTGAGTTCGAGGCTAGCCTGGTCTACAAAGTGAGTTCCAGGACAGCCAGGGCTATACAGAGAAACCCTGTCTTGAAAAAAACAAAAAACAAAAAAATTATTTATTTAAAATTCTATTTCTTCAGATTTGTTATGTATAAGTATCTGTCACTTAAGATAGCGCATAAATGCATATATGCCTCTTCCCATACTAATTTGGGTAAATTTTCTTTTTATTCCGATTGCCCTGGCTAGAATCTCCTCCACTCTGGTGTTAAATACAATTGGTACAGTTGAGCAGATATAGATGTCTTGCTCCTGATTTTAGGGTGAAAGCATCAATCTTCAACATTAATATGTTAAATCTCAGGCTTTCCTAGATATTGCTAAATTAATAAGGTTGAAAATGGTCCCTGGATATTCCTAGTTTACTGAATATTTTTACCACAAAAAATACTGAATCTTGTCAAAAGTTTTTTTTTTTCCCCTGCATCTTTTGGGTTGCATCTTTTTGCCTTGCACCTGACTGGGCTCTTTTCCTTATTCTGTTAATATGATGCAATATAGAGTTTGGTTTTGTATGTTAAAACAAACTTTGTATACTTGAGATAATTCCATTTAGTTACTGTACATATAATTACTGTGAAATTGTTAATTTCAAACATGGGAGGAGAAGGAGCACTGACCTGAATCATCTCCAGATTAACTAAAGCAAGCATTTTAAATCTGTGTACAGAGACTACCTCCCCCTAAAGCAGGGTTTGAGAGGTCAACAGTGGACAAGAGGAAGAGGAGGTTTTCATAGCCCAGGGGTAAGTAAGGGAGCAGAATGTAAGCATAACAAATTAATCATAATGACCTCCTGAAACAAAGACATGATTGTAAGGTGGGCCTAACAAGGTAGTCATAACAAGTAATCATATAACCTTTGAAACAAAGGTAGGACTGCAAGATGGGTAGAAACATCTTTTTAAAACTAAGACTCAGTTGCCCTTTCTTTGAACCATTTGTAGTGAGGTTGGAGGTGGGACATAGCCCAATACTCGAGAAGCAGAGGTTTAATCAGACACAGGAATGCGCCTACTTAGATTTTACTATCAAATGACGCTTAAGCCTAAGAAGGAGGCAGGCTAGGTTCATCAAAATAATACTTTTTAGTGTTTGTGCAACCTTGTTGAGAAAATAGAAGTTAGACAGACTCCCTGGTAAGCAGACAGATAGGGAGAGGGCGAGGTAGGTAAGGAAGGTGGTGAATGCCGGGCAGTGGTGGCACATGTCTTTAATCCTAGCACCTAGGAGGCAGAGGCAGGCAGATTTCTGAGTAGTTCGAGGCCAGCCTGGTCTACAGAGTGAGTTCCAGGACAGCCAGGGCTATACAGAGAAACCCTGTCTTAAAAATGGCCAGTTTCTTCCTTCTCTTCTAGAAGCCTGTAGGTGGCTCTGCTCAGGATGTGTCTCAGTTCTGAGCCAATCAACTACACTAGCTTCCTTCAAACTGACTAACCATAAAGTGCCGGAGGGAGACTTTTCAGAGGATCTAGCCTCCCTCCCCCCACACAAAAAGACATTTTTCAGCTTCTTGAGTTCCTCCTCATTTTTTTCTTTTTAAAGATTTATTTATTTTATACATGTGAGTACACTGTTGATATCTTTAGACACACCAGAAGATGGCATCTGATCCCATTACAGATGGTTGTGAGCCACCATGTAGTTGCTGAGAATTGAACTCCGGACCTCTGGAAGAGCAGTTAGTGCTCTTAATCACTGAGCCATCTAGATCAAGGCCCCTAAAGTGAGTGTGATGTTTTCCAACTTTTTTGTTCTCTTTCATTTTTAGTATAATTTTTGATCCTGATGCACTAAATTAATTGTAAAAATACACCAATGAATCACGAGTCACAGTTTGAAACTACTACTATCAGCTGGGGGTATATTACAAGTATTTAAGAATGAGACGGTGTAAATATAGATCACATTAAAAATGGAAATGCTGTATTGGGATAAGGTCTTTTTGTGTCTGTATTAAATATCCCATTGGTAGAATTTGTTGGAGAGGCACTTGCTAAACAGTATGGCAGAAGTATGCTTGGGAGGCTCTGGACAAGGCTCCCTGCAACGAAAATGTAAGTAGTATGTGTATAATTTTGTGGTCTACATCCCTGAACATCAGTTTTTGCTATGTAGCATACCAAACTGCATAACATGATTTGTGTGCTTAAGTTTCTAATAGAAATGTTAAAAATTAAGATGTATAAGGCTTGGGATATGGCTGTTGGTAGAGTGATTCCCCAGCCCCATAGAAACTAGGCATAGTGGTGTTAAGTATGGTGGCACATGCCTTTAACCCCAGCACTCTGGAGGCGCTTGCCTGGAATGTACAGCGCTCTAATTAGAGAGATAGCTATCTCAAAAAAGTGAGGGTGGAGGTTGGGCTGGGGAGATGGCTCAGTGGTTGTGAGTACAAGCTACTTTTGAGGGGACCCATTTGGTTTCTTGCACCCATGCCGTGTGGCTTCTAACTGCTAACATTAGCTCCAACGGGATCTGTTGCCCCTGAGCTCTGTAGGCACTGCCACATGTGTACACACCCATGCAGACATACACATGTACACATAAAAATCAAAATAAATCTTTAAAAGGGCACAGGGCCTGGTGGCAAACACCTCTAATCCCAGTCCTGAGGTGGAGGCAGGGGCTGAGCTCAAGGTCACCCTCAGCTACAGAGTGGACTGGAGGCTAGTCTAGGCTGGAGGATTCATAGGCATGAGCCTCCGTGCCTGGCTTGGAATTGGGTCTTGTGTCTGTCTTTTTTCATTCAATGTATTTTTGAGATTCATCTATATTATAGTGTTGTTGACAGTATATTTCAGTATTTATTGTAGTTTACTTCAGGAATATAGCACAATTTACAATTTCTTTTGGATATTTTGCTGTTTTTAATAAATAATAATACAAACATTAGGCAAAACTCAACCTAGTGCAAGTTAATGCATAGCAATAAATGTATTACAGGTTTAATAAATAGCTGCAATTTTATCTTTACATTCTAATCTGATATATATAACTTAGGTATTTAAATTCACAAAATGGGATTAAACTTGCTTTTACATGTATGTTTTCACTCTTTTGAGATGGAACAGGGGCTTACCATGTAGCTCAGGCTGGTGTGGAACTCAATGTATGCTTAGCCTGGCCTCAAACTCAAGGTCCTTCTGCCTCCATCTCTCTAGTGCTGGGCTGGTTATATGCCAACAACCTGCAACTGGCATTAAATTCTTGAAACCTACAATTTGTCTTAGTCCACAAAAGCAAGAGAAGGTAACGGTACTGTGGGGTGTTGTTTTCCCTAACAATGGACTTTGTGAAGGCATGACCTCTCATCTTTTGGGTGGATGTCACTTTCAGATGCCTAAGGACTTTGCTCTCATTCCAGTCTGGAATGCTGAATCCAATCTAGAAGAGCAGAAACTCTAGCATTAGTTATCAGTCCCCTTTGGAAGAGGTTGTGGATTGAAGTACAGTAAAAGAAAACGACAGCATTAAAGCCTTTTCTTTTTTAGGATGTTATTTTACGGCCTCATGGGAAAGCTGAAGTAGCAGGTGGGGTGGGTAATGCCTTTAAGGGCCACTGCAAGTTTGAGTCATGTTTAGTGAGATCCTTTCTAAAACACTGACAGAAAAAACCCCAAACAAACCACAAAAGAGAAAAAAAGAGAGGGGTATAGTGGAACACACCTGTAATCCCAGCACTTGGGAGGTGGGGAGGAGGATCGGGAGGAGTTCAAGGAATCTCACATAGTCAGTTAGAGATAAACCAGGACTCATGGTATCCTGCCTGAAAAGACACAAAACAGCTGAAAGTAAAGACAGAAACCTGATAAAGTTTATATAACACGTAATCAAATCTTCTACTTCCTTCAAAGTTTCTTTTCATAGATATTCTTTCACAAAGGTATAATTCAAAATATTGTGTGCCTGGCTTTTTGTTGTTACAAAACAGTTGATAGAGATGTATTCTGGGTCAGATTTTTCTTTCTTTCTTTCAACATTTTTTTAAACTTTCCATATCATGTGTGTGGATGCCTGTGTGTCACAGCATGCTTGTGGAGACCAGAGAACAACTTGCCAAGAGTCAGTTTTCTTCTTCTACCATGTCAGGTCATCAAAGCTTTAATCAGTGCACCATCTCACCAGCTTCTGGGTCAGATTTTCTTCAGCTGGATCTCCAGGTTCCCCTTTGTTCTCCCCTACCTCCACATTTTGCATTTTGAGACTTCTATCAAAATTCTTAGTTTGATATTCCCAATTTCATATCTAAAATACACACCTTCCCACTTATTAAAACTTTGCAGTAATAATCCACAGCTATATTTCCTCTTATTAACAAATGTATTTTTAAATTTATGAGTATATATGTGTGCCTGAGTGTATGTATACTTCACTTCCTGTGAGCAGATGACTTTAGAAGCCAGAAGAGGGCACCAGATGCTTAAAAACTAGAGTTACAGGTGGTTGGGAGCTGTTGGATACACGAACTGGGAACCAAACCTGGGTCCTGAAGTCTAACCTTAGGTTCTCTGGAAAGAGTTCTCTTAACTACAAGCCATCTTCAGCTGTACTGTCTCTCTCCTATTTGAGACAGTTTTACTGTGTAGCCCTGGCTAGCATTGAGCCCTGAGACTGCCTGTTTCTGCTTTTTGGTCCTAGAATGAAAAGCCTGTGTCATCACATCCCACTACAACCATCTTTTCTTGGAAACTTAAACAAGCAAACAAAAAACCCAAACTCTTATTGTAGTAAAATATATGTAACATAAAGAGAACCATTTAAATCATTTTCAGTACTATTAAGCATATTGTGGTTTATAATTCTCTCTCTCTCTCTCTCTCTCTCTCTCTCTCTCTCTCTCTCTCTCTCTCCATAGCCTTGGCTGCCCTAGAATTACCTGGCTAGCCTTGCACTCACAGAGACATACCAACCTCTGCCTCCCAAGTGCTGGGATTAATGGCATTTTTGATTTGAGGGTTTGTTGATCAGATTAAGAATCACCATTCCAGCCCCGCGGTGGTGGCGCATGCCTTTAATCCCAGCACTTGGGAGGCAGAGGCAGGCGAATAGGCAAATTTCTGAGTTCAAGGCCAGCCTGATCTACAAAGTGAGTTCCAGGACAGCCAGGGCTATACAGAGAAACCCTATCTCGAAAAAAACCAAAACCAAAACCAAACCAAACCAAACCAACCAAACAAAAAGAATCGCTATTCCAGTGGCTGAATAATAGATGTTTAAGTGAATAAGCATACTTGGTTTTCTTCCAGAGAACCTATAGTTCCTAGCACCCAAATCCTGTGGCTTACAAGGGGATCTGATGCTCTCTCTTCTGGATTACGCAATACACATGTGCACATAAACACAAGATCATTTAAAATACAAACAAACAAACAAACTGGTTATGGTCGCACACGTCAGTAATACAAATACTTGGAAGGTTTAGGCAGGAGGATCAGAAGTTCAAAGCCATCCTTAGTTATACAGGAAGTTGGAGGAGAGAATGGAATACATGGGACCCTGTGTGAAAATAATAAAATAAAAGGACTCATTATTTTTGGACCTAGAGAGATGGCTCAGCAGTTACTGCTCATTGCTTTTGTAGATGACCCAGGGTTCAGTTCCCAGTACCCACACCTATAACTCCAGTTCTAGGGGATCAATGCCTTCTTGCCTCCAAGGTCACCTGTATACATGCAGTGCACATAGTAAACTCAGGTAAGCATACACACACATACATTAATTAAGAAAAATAAATCTGAAGACAAATTTTATTTTAAAGACCAGTAAGATGGTCAGTAAATAAAGGTGCTCACAGAGGAAGCCTGGCCACTCAAGTTCATTCCCTGGAGCATGCATAAAAGGTAGAAGAACAGCCGGGCGTGGTGGCACACGCCTTTAATCCCAGCACTCGGGAGGCAGAGGTAGGCAGATTTCTGAGTTCGAGGCCGGCCTGGTCTACAAAGTGAGTTCCAGGACAGCCAGGGCTATAAAGAGAAACCCTGTCTCGAAAAACCAAAAAAAAAAAAAAAAAAAAAAAGTAGAAGAACAGAAGTGATTCAACAAAGTTGTCTTCTGACATGCAGGCGAATAGCACAAATGTCTGCACACACACAGATATCTTAACAGAATCATAATTCTAAGTAATAACTTTCAGAGAATTTCTTTCCTCTTGAAAAATGAGTTTTTTTGCTAATGAAAATGATATCAACCATTATGGTTTTCCCTCTTTTTACCTGGAAACACATAACATACATTGATATTTATCTGTGAAGCCAATGTCCATGTTCCTGGCATAATTATTTGCCTATTAAAAAAAATCTTTCTTTAGTCACACATTTTCCTATTTAATCTGATTTAGAATATGTGTTGCTTTAGTTTTAGGAAGTAGATATTATATAAGTTTTAAATACATTCTTAAAATTTTGGCATAATGTAATAAATTGTAGGCTAAATATAGCTGGATTCAATCTAAATTATAATTTTTTGATAAGAAAGATTTGATTCTTTTAAACAGTCTTACTCTATATCCCTAACTGGCCTGAACTCAGAGTTCTTCCTGCCTCTGCCACCTGCCAGGACAAGAAGGAATATTTCAAAGTACATGCAATGTGACAGAAAATTATACTAACCACTTTACTGTGAACTATCCATGCTATAGATACTATTATCCCACTTTACTAAAGTTCAAAGTAACAAAGAAACTTCCGAGGGTTATAAAGTAATTAGGGGTAGGACTCAAGTCTGGTTCAATTCAAACTTCCGGCTCCTAAGCATACAATATACTGTTTCCTAAGCTGCAGATTCTTTTTTACATTGTTGACTTTCCCCATTCTGGGATCCTTCCTGAGAGAATGCTACATCCAACTCTTGAATGGAGTAGAACTTTGCTTCCTAACAAGCTTACTGCTGTGCAGCTAACTCCCAGCTTTTTAAGTAGAATGCTTGTTCACCCTCTAGACCTTGGCCACCTCAGAGCCTGAGTTGAGCCCAGAGTCTTGTAGAGAATGATTTCTCAGATTCTGTCACCCAGCAGGGCAATTCCTCACTAGAGATCCACAGAGCACCTCAGGCCCTGGTCCACCAGCAGAGCGCTGGGACTCTGAGATTCTTCAGTGTTGTGTAACAGTTTCCATCTGGCAAGGAAGCTCTTTAAACTGGACCGTGAAACAACTCAAAAGAGCTTCAGGAAGTCCCTGAAACTAACCAGATTCATTCCCTCTCTGTCAGAGCAAACAATAAAAGGTGAGTGTCTCTCTCATACTAAAGGAAGTTGAGCTGAAAAAAAGAAGCCTCTCAGACAAGCTGCACTGCAAAGAAGACTCTGAGATGGGACCAGCTGCCTGGAAGAAGCAAAAGCCAGCTGAGCTGACTGGAAGAGGTTCAGACCAGAGTCACTTGGAAAGGACTTGCCAACGCACTGAGCTGCCTGTAGGCTGTGCAGTGTGCTTGAGGCTCCGTTTTTTATAATCTGTCACCCATGCTGGGGTGGGCCCTGGGGACGCAGCTGGCCCTGAGTCATTCCTGCTTCTGTAAATTACGCCTCATCCATACATACTCCTGGAAAAATAAAACGTACTGGTTCGCCAAGCTGGACTTTGGTGGTATCTGTCGGTGGGAGCCCTAACTGGGGTGAGATGTGTTTACCGTCCCCCCAGGAAAAGTTTGGTCACACAACACTCAGTAGAGGGCAACACCCCTCAGCAAACTTTCTGAGACTTCTCTCCGGGATCCCGCGCCAAGCCACAACCGCACCTTTCCTTCTCGTAACCTCTCCCTACAGGGGCGTTCCTCCCTCCCATTCTCTTTTGCTGCATCTTGGTGTCTCTCTTCAACTTCCTCTGTCTCTCTCTCTCTCTCTTGGTCGTCTCCGTTCCCGGATCCCGCAGAAAACTCACGCAGCGCTTCTGTTCGCGGTTGCTCCTCCTGGCGGCTCCGCGTCTCACCTCTCCCTGCAGCCCGCTGTGAGGGACTCTGAGCCAAGACGGTTCAGCCACTGGGCCTGGAACTCGCCTTCAGCCGGCCCGCTCCCGAAACCCCACCCCCTCCCCCCATTGGCTATCGTTTCCAGAAAGTCCCGCCCCCAGACTCTCCGTCCGCCTCTCCGCCCCGCTTCCCTTGTTTTCATTCCCCCTGTCACACGAGGCAGTAGCGACCCCGAAGTGGGAGGGGAGAAGTCGGAGCCGAGAAGTCGTAGAGGGAAGGGGACGGGAAGAGGGCGGAAAGTGAAGGGCCCAGAGCGCCTCTCTGTCCCCGATCTAACTCCGTTCTCGACTGCTCCGGGCCGGCGTGGTATTGTGGGATCGCGGCGCCTGGCCCGAGACGCTCGCCGCCGCAGGGGCGTCCACTCGAGAGCGCCTCCTGTCGTCCGTAAGGCTACCCTGCCATCCCTCGGTCCCCCAACTCCTCCTGCCCCCCCATCCCCTCCTCCTCCATCCTCCAGTTCAAAATGGCGACGGCGGCGGCGGCAGCAGCAGCAGCGGCAGCGGCGATGGCTCCTCCGGGCTGCCCGGGTTCGTGCCCCAACTTCGCCGTAGTCTGCTCCTTCTTGGAACGCTACGGGCCGCTGCTGGACCTGCCCGAGTTGCCGTTCCCAGAGCTGGAGCGGGTGCTGCAGGCGCCGCCGCCAGACATCGGCAACGGAGAAGGTAAGCGATCGGCCCGTACGCCCGGCGGGAAGCGGCCCTGGCGCGCTTTAGCTCTCCACAGATACCCTGGGGCTCTGCGGCCGGCCCTCGCCAGGGATTGGACTCCGCGGAGTCCCTACTCCTCGTAGCCCGGGGGTTCCTGGGTGCTGGGGAGGCGGGGCGGAGGCCCCCTAGGGCCACCGTGCCCCGCGGGGACGGAGGTGGGGGCGTCGCGGGCCGGGTGTGGGCTAGGGCCCAGGAAGGGGTATTGTGCCGGCCTGACGCTCTGGGGCCGGGTTCCCTCGCGCCGGTGTTGCCTCCAGTTCTTATCCCTTTAGGTGGCGGGGGAAGGGGAGCGCAGGTTCCGGCCAGCTTTGCGCTTTTTTCTTCCCCTCCTCCCACCAATCCGCCCCACCGTCTCCCGGGAGGCTGGGCCCATCTTCTCCCGGCGCCCCCTCTGCTCACTCCACCTGAGTGGGCGGGGGCCCGCGGACACTCCGCTCTCCCAGTGGTGGGAACTCCCCCGAGAGAGTCGGCTCCTGCCTTTTCCAGTCCCCTGGAGGGCTGGTCTAGCCCCCCAAACTCCTTCCTCCTTGGGAGATCTGCGTCTATGACCAGGGAGGGGGCTTCCCCCCTATTCTCGCGTAGGAAGGGGAAATGAACTCGGCCCAGCTTCTCCGCTCTGGGTAGGAGAGGGTTAATATCTCCTCCTCCATAGTTTTTCTCCTCACCACCTCCCCCAAAATAATAGAAAAGCATCTCTCCACTTTTCTCTATCCCTTCCCCCTATCTCGGCTACAGGGCTTAAGGGAAGAAGAAGTCACTCTTCCATTTGCTGCCTGGGGTGGGGTGGTTAGTCTGTAGGCTGGAGGAGGGGCTCAGATGGCTGGGGAAACAGTTGAAGAAGGTGCTTGTTGCTCATGTTTCTCTCTGGTGCCGCTGGTCTATTATTGGTGTTCGCAAGTGGTGCTCCTTCCACATAAGGCCACCGCGCGGGTGCAGGGCGCATGCTCTGCCCGGCCCCATTGAAACTTCCTGCTGCTGCTGCTGGTCGTGGTTCTTTTGCTGGAGCATCTCAGCGCTGTTTGCTGCTTGCAGTCTTTACACGCTGAGCGCTAACCTTCTCCCCTATTAGTTCCGATCCATTCCGCTCCTTTTCTGGTACTTTATTTCCCTAAGAGAAGGCTAATTTGTGTACTCTGAACATTGCCTTTGTTTAGCGACAGCCCTTGGCAGAAGAAGAAACGTTTCCCAAATAGGTCTTCTTTTCTTCCTTTTCTTTTGATCTGTGCATAGATGACCAGGGTGGACTGGGTATTGTACAAGGCATGATAGCTGTGACCTTTCTAAGAAAGCAGAATTGCTTTTTTGTTCTCTATAGAAATTATGTTTCCGATATGATGTATTTACATAGCTAAGGAAAGACCCGTGTGAACTTATTCAAAGTATTACCTGTAGAGAAAATGTGTGATATACAGTGTTATTAAGTATTAATCCTACAGCAGTATTGGAAAAGTGGTCGTATACTTTCTCTCCCCTTTCTCTTTTGAGACTGGCCTGGAATTCTGTAGACCATGCTGGCTTGGAACTCTTAGGAATCCTCCTGCCTCTGCCTGCCTCGTGCTAGGATTAAAGGCATTTGTCACTACGCCAGGCTCTGCATCTCTGCCAAAAGTCTAGTTTTTTAAAACTATGAAATCAGAGTTAAATTACTTTAGGTTAAGATTTTTTGCAGACTTTCTTTAGACATTAAGCTTCTAGTATATTAATTTCATTATCAAAATATATTCACATTCTTTTTGAAGGAAGTAGTAACTGTGAAGTGTAGTACCCTCACTTAATTTTAGGATACTTTAAAAATAATAGTAATTTATTCATCAGAAAATGTGAGAACTTGAGGGGAAATATTTTTAGAATTTATTTGGACCAAGTGAAGAGGCAGACATAGATTTTTTTGGTGTGTCATTTCATATTGAATATCAGATAAGCTTGCATTCCCTTAATTTTTAATCATTGTGTTTATTTGGTATTAGTATTGAAAGAGAAAAGTTATTAGGATAGGTTTGATATTTCTAGCATTGAACTTTGGGCCATTCGCTAAGGAAAAAATGGGAAAGAAGTTGGGCTGAGAGGGACCATTTACCTCAGGTACAGCATTACCATCAATATGGTTGCTAAGAGGACTGATAATAATAGATTCTGTCGTGCGGAATCTAAGAATAATTGTTAATTAATGTCACAGTTCAAGACACGTGACAAATGAAAAGTCTCTCTGAAGGTGAAAGTTTTACTGTGAAGGAAAAAGATGTTCAGGGCTTGGATTATGGCACACCCTACAGTAAGTAGTTCAGCTAATAAGATGGACTCAGTCTTTTGGGGAAAGAAAACTAGAAAGAGTTGAAAGACCAGGGTTTGTGTTGAACAGTGTAATATGTGGGTTATAGAACAATGTGTTTCAGAGCTTGTGTTGAGCAATGTAATATGTGGGTTATAGAACAGTGTGTCTCATTTATATGGCCCTCATTTTCTTTAGCAGACAAAGATAGTGGCTAAGAGCCAAATGAAATGTTACAATTTTTTTTTTTATAAACAAGGTACTTAGAAATATTCTGGTACTACAAATTAAAGATTTTTTTATATATGTATTAATTGTAACTAGGTTTAAATTTTTGTTAGGTTGGGAAGGCATAGGGATGTCATAATCAAGTGAGTTCTACTTTGTGTAAGTTTTTTTTTCAAATTTTTATTAGATATTTTCTTCATTTACATTTCAAATGCTATAGCCGAAAGTCCCCTATACCCTTTCCCTGCCCTGTATAAGTTTTATTAAGAAACAGCTCTGTGCCATTTAAAAATTTTTAAATTAATCTGAGCATGGTGGCACTCACCTTTAATTTTAGCAGATCTCTGAGACCCAGGCAAGCCTGGGCTACAGAGTGAGTTCCAGAACAGCTAGGACTACACAGAGAAACCCCATCTCAAGAAAACAAACAAACAAGCAAAACCCAAAACAAAACAAAAAAGAAAGTTTTAATTTTGCTGGCAGGATGGCTTAGTGGGTACTTGTTGCTAGGCCTAATGATCTGAGTTTGACTCTCTGAACCTACATAGTAGAAAGAAAGAACCACTTGCAATCTGTCCTCTAACCTCTACTGGAGCTTTTTGGCATGTGTGTAGAAAGAGTGTGCACGTGTGCACACATGCTAAATTTAAAAAAACAAAATTTACTGCCGGGCAGTGGTGGTGCACGCCTTTAATCCCAGTTACTTGCAAGGCAGAGGCAGGAGGATTTCTGAGTTCGAGGCCAGCCTGGTCTACAGAGCAAGTTCCAGGACAGCCAGGGCTACACAGAGAAACCCTGTCTTGAAAAACAAACACACAAACAAACAAAAAATGACCTTATGCAAGTTTTGTTTTTTCCTAGTGTGAGAGGCCCTTAGAATACACTTTTGTCTTTTTCAGGCCTCTGCTCTGCCAACTGGGGGAATGGAAGGGAGCTAAATACTTGAATACACCATTTATTGAGGTAGATTTAGCAATATCATAGCATTCTTAGGTAGAAACTAGTTTACTGATTGGTCCTTGTTTAAATACTTTGTGATCTTTTTCCTAAAAAGTTGCTTGCAAGCTTTAATTTGATATTGTAGCTTCAGTTTTGAGTGCCTTGTTCCTTAGTCAACAAAGGCCTAGTGGAACAGCAAATAGAACCAGTGTCCATTCTAATTCCAAAACTTGATAAGTTGTGTGACTCATAGTTATACTCAGGAGGTACTTCTGGTTGTTTAAATATAAAATAAAACCATTAAAAATTCAATTTAGTAAGCCGGGCGTGGTGGCGCACGCCTTTAATCCCAGCACTCGGGAGGCCGAGGCAGGTGGATTTCTGAGTTCAAGGCCAACCTGGTCTACAAAGTGAAGTTCCAGGACAGCCAGGGCTATACAGAGAAACCCTGTCTCTGAAAAAACCAAAAAAAAAAAAAAAAAAAAAGAAAATTACTGAGACACTGTGGGTATCAGCTAAATACTTGGGAATTTCTGCTTTAGAGACTATTACGAAGTTTTGGGACAAGGAAGAACGAACAACTGCATCGTTTCTATTACAAGGAAGAGAAATTAAGACAAAGGTATATACACCTGACCATTGGTGTTATTCAGACTGGTTTGAAAAGTCTGACTAAATTATCACCCTTGGATAGATTCATAGTTGATGCTAGAATAAGAAATGGGCATTCTAGATGAAGGCATTGTCTGCTCTGCTCTACACTACCCAGTCTGTATTTACTATGGAACTGACATACTTCTTCCTAACAGGAAGTAGGTGACTGTGGGATATAGGTAAAAATAAGGGTGGACATTGATTTTTGTCAGATTGCTAAGTGTCATGTCTTTTTCTGTGTGTGTGTGTGTGTGTGTGTGTGTGTGTGTGTGTGTGTGTCTGTGTCTGTGTGAACAACATAGGGGCACATGCATATCATTTTTTTGGAAGTCAGAGTAACTTGAGCTAATTCTTACCTTTTGAATTCCACTTTGTGGAAGCAGGGTCTCTCATGTTTATGACAATGTGTACCCTACTAGAGCTTTGGGCCAATTCTGCTGTCCCCGCCTCCTATCTTGTCACAGGAGAGCTGGAATTGCAGATGGGAGACATCACATCTGACTTTTTCCATGGATGGAACTTTCATATGCTGATCCATCTTCTAGTCCCCACCAGAGAGCAGGGTTGGTTTTGTTTTTTATTGTTTTGTTTTTGAGACAAGGCCTCACTGTGTAGCCCTGGTTGGCTTGGAACGTAAATATAGATCAAGCTGATTTCCAACTCAGAGATCATTGCTTTTTGAGTGCTGGGATTAAAGGGTTGTGCCACCACCATTCCCCAAAGAGAAATACTTTTAGTAATCAACTTTGTGCAGGTGTGGTTTGAGAAGTGACATACTTAATAATGATGCGGAAATGTATGTAAGTAATATTACAGTGTAGCAATGTATTTTTGCATAGTATTAGATAAATTGATTTTTTTTTTTTTGAGATGGACTTAGTATGTAGCTCAGGTTAACCTCAGGCTTTCTGTGTATCTCAGACTAGAACTCTATAGCCTAGAGCAGTGTTGAACTTGTGACTCTCCTGTCTCAGTCTCCCGAGTTCTGGTAATGTGAGCATGGTTTTGTTTGTTTGTTTTTGTTTTTTTAATTTGTTGTATTCTTTCAGTGCTGGGGCTCTAGGAGCCAGGGCTGTCTGTGTGGTAGTTTAGTGCTCTGCCACTGAACCAGCTCCCCAGCTGAAGCTCCATACATAGCCAGGCATGTTCTGAACTTGGGGTCCTCCTGTTGAAAAGTCCAGAGTCCTAAGAATGCCGTCGTACTCATTAGTTGTTGTACTTAGTAACTCTATATAGTCAAGATGTCAAGTATAAAAGGGTATATATGTCTTTTATATTTAAGCGGAACTATGGTTCTAACTTTATATTCTCTCTTCCTGGTGCTTAGGTAAATGATAGTACTTTTTTTTTCATGAATTTGATGAAGTAAAAAGATGACCATTGAAACAAGTAATATAATCTCTTAATTTAAGCGTATCTTAAAGTGTACACATGGGTTTCTAATGGCAGGTTATTGGTCAGTGTCCTTACTGAAGCTAGATCCTAGCTTGGTTAAAACTTCCAGTTTTGGCACTTCTGATTGAAAAAATAAGATTCTTTATTTCTCTTTGAGTTCTACGCTGTTGAGATAGGGTATCTCTTGTTTCTGACACTATGTAGTATATTTCTGGTATATCACAGAATTAAGGAAGCCAACAGTTATAAAAGTGGAAAGGAAGGCTATTAGCATTGTCCTAGGGCAGGAGTTAATTGGAACAGAAAAAGGTTTGGTTAATGTGAGACTCTTAATGCAAAATGGCCTGCTTTTTTAGTCTTCTAGTTATTTAGAGATTTATTGTGAAATTTGCTGTTAAACATCTTTAGGGGCTGGCCAGGTGGGTCAGCAATTAAGGACACTTGCTGCTCTTCCAGAGGACAGTCCTGGACTGTGGGTGCTCAATCCTGGTACCCATATCATCTGTAACTACAGTTCCAGGAGATCTGATACCTTCTGGTCTTTGCAGGTCCCAGATAGACATGTAGGCAAAAAACTCATACACATTAACAAAATAAGATAAAAAAGGTCCTTAGGGGTTGGCTCATTGTATGAGAACCTTAGTGTATATCCTGAGCACCCACATAAAAGCCAGGAACGGTGGTGCGTACCTATAGCTCTTACGCTATTAGGGAGGTGAAGGGGTGAAGAATTAAGTTAGGTGTGCCCCTGGGATGTGTTGGACAGCCAGCCCAGTAAGGTCCTGGTTCGGTGAGAGTCCTTGTCAACAAATCTAGTGGAGGGCTATAGAGCAAGATACCTGAAGTTGATCTCTGGCCAAGGCATTTAGGTCTGCATGTGAGCACACTACATAGGCACACATACCACCAGGAAGAAAAGCCACACTGCTTGCTTACTTCATTAATTTCACATGTATACTGACCACCTGCTGCATGGTAATTCTAGCAATTATTGTAAGGGTTTAAAAGAAAACAAAAATGTTAGAAATGGGTCTATTTTAAAAGATTTTCTAGTTTAGTAAGAAACTGAAGTGAGCTTGTATGTTACCCTCCAAGGACATTTTCCCCTCTGGGATTTTATTAAATGGAGTAGTAGTATATACATTCTAGACTACAGGTTATAAGCTAAAATAATCTCTCACAGGTTTTTGGTGAGGTAGATGACCAGATGTGTTGTGGAAGAATAATAGTAATTAAGCTTAACCCTGAGCTGTGTCTTAAAGAAGGGTACTTAATATGTGGTGCTAGATTTAAAGGTAGACTTTTACTCTCTGCTTGATGAATATGGTCTCAATATATTATTTTTCATCTCTGATTTTACTGTAATATAGATGCCATAGCAGAGGTCACCAGGATGCTATTTTCCATTCATGTTAGAACTTGTATAATATCAAATACTACTTGAGAAAATAACTTCATTTAAGAAGTTATTTCTTGGGGCTGGCGAGATGGCTCAGCGGTAAGAGAATTGACTGCTCTTACAAAGGTCTTGAGTTCAAATCCCAGCAACCACATGGTGGCTCACAACCACCTGTAATGAGATCTGACGCCCCCCCTTCTGGTGCATTTGAAGTCAGCTACAGTGTACTTATTTATAATAATAAGTAAAAAAAAAATTTTTTTTTAAAGAAGTTATTTCTTGCCAGGCTAGCACTCAGGAGGCAGTGGCAGGCAGATCTTTCTGAGTTCGAGGCCAGCCTACAAATTTCAGGCCAGTCAGAACTATATAGAGAAACACTGCCTCAAAACAAAAACAAAACTCAAAACAACAAAAGAGTTATTTCTTTCAGTAAGTGGTACTTACTTTGCCTGCTTGCTATGTGCTGGGTGTATATAAACCATTGGAATGTATTACTGTTGTCATTTTTTTAGATGTATTTATTTAACGTATGTAAGTGCTCTGTCTGCTTGTATACCTGCATGCCAGAAAACGGCATCAGATTCCATTACTGATGGCTGTGAGCCACCAACTCAGGCCCTTGAGCCGTCTTTCCAGCCCTGGAATGTCTTATTATATTAAGGCACATAAATAATATCCTTGCATTCAGTGAGCTTATAGATTTAATAGTGAAGATAAACAGTAAAGCTGTAGGGGTTAAAAACACAAAAGCTGGGCAGTGGTAGTGGTGCACACCTGTAATCTCAGCATTTAGGAGGCAGAGATGCTTTTGTGCATTTATGGATTACATAACAGAAAATTAGGATGACACCTATTTTCTGTTCATTGGTCTCAACAACTTGAGAGGGGGCTGGTGAGATGGCTCAGCAGGTAAGACCACTGACTGTTCTTCTGAAGGTCCTGAGTTCAAATCCCAGCAACCACATGGTGGCTCACAACCATCTGTAATAAGATCTGGTGCCCTCTTCTGGTAGCTGTCTGAAGACAGCTACAGTGTACTTATGCAGAATAATAAATCTTTGGGTTGGAGTGGCTTTGTTGTTTGTTATCAGCGCTTGCAGAGCCCATTTTCCTCATCCTCCTTTATACTCCTTGCTATTGGTTATTTCTGTTACTCCTTTACTCATGCTGAACTGCTTACAAGTCCCCAAAGGTATGAAAAGTTCTTCCATGGCTTATGCTTCCTTCTTCTTCCTCCTCCCTCTACAGTGGCACATCCCTCCTCTGAAGACTTGTTTTCAGGCAGAGCTACTACATTGGCCCCTGTCCAAATCCAGACAGTCCAATGGACGGACCATTAACAAAAATTCTGCTCCCCACTCCCCTCTCCCCACTCCCTCCATCCGTGCTGATACAGTGTCATCAAGTTCCTATGCTTCTTTTCTTTCTTCTCTACTTCTAGGGTATACAAAAAACAACCTACCTCCTGCCTTCTACCAATACCAGCCAAGGGAACACATAGCTCTGCCATGACAGAGCAGGCCCCTCCCCCTCCACCTAGGCAAAAAGAACCCACCAAACAAAGGCAATAGATAAGATATTGCTGCTGAGAATTAGAAAAAGTATACCTAAAACCCTTAACCCCAAATTTTCATGCTCCTTTGTTTAAATGCTTGTTCTTTTCCCTAGCAGGACCACCTAAAACAATGTTCTTGCCTTTTAACCCAAAGTTTTCCTACTTCATTATTTAAATGTTTATTTTTATCCCTAACAGGAGCACCTGAAACAATGTTTGTCTAACCTAAAATTGTCCTAAAATTTCTTTTAAACTTCAAAAATCATATATAATCTACTCAAACAGGTCAAACCAACATCTCAATGTCAATCCACTAATAATAATAACCATTATTTAACTAAAAACCAGTTTCCTTTTACAGACAAGCAGTTACTGCCTATCCCAGATACATAATTAACTTGGTATTTTCTTTTTCAGCTATCTAAAGCTGGTAAGTTCTCAACTCTTCCCTCTGCTTTTTCCTTAATACAATGCAGGTATCTCCCCACTTACAGGATGCCTTCCAGGGCTAAATTCCTCAAATACCCTTGCCTTTTTTCTAGGACCATAACAACAGCTCCCAAGCAAACTGTTACAGGGTTAATATTTACATTACCCACCCTGTGTAGACATCCCCCTGCTGGTGTTCTGCTCCCCTGTTGGGATTACTCTACAGGTTTATCTCTACAAAAGACAGAGTTGCTGCCACAGGCCAGATGGAGACTGACCTACCATCTCCTTGTATCTGCCTGGGGCAGTAAAGCTGCCTTTGTCCAGAAACATCATCTGACTAAAGACTTCTGCTACAAGCAGATGCTGACAGCCTTAGGACCTTCCAGTGACAGATAAACTCTCTTGCCAGAGCCTAATGCCTACTGAACTTGGGGAAACTTACATGATGTCTATGCAGATAAACCAAATGTTGTTTAAAACTGATATTAATACCCTCACAAACTATACAAACTCACTCTCAATGTCAATCCACTAAACAGTTGATTGGTTCAATAACCCTTTGTTTTCCTAGGCCCCACCCCTCATTCCCCCTCTGACTTAGGTTGTCTTATCCCTCTGACTTAGGTTGTGTTTTATTTTGATGCTCACACCCCACCCAACCCAAAATTTTCACTACAAATAACATAAGAGACAGTCATTCCAGCTGGGCGTGGTGGCGCACGCCTTTGATCCTAGCACTCGGGAGGCAGAGGCAGGCGGATTTCCAGGCCAGCCTGGTCTACAAAGTGAGTTCCAGGACAGCCAGGGCTACACAGAGAAAACCTGTCTCGAAAAAACAAAACAAAACAAAACAAAACAAAAAAAAAAAAAAAGAGAGAGACAGTCATTCCAATGACACTTCTCCTTTATTTTTTCTATTTTTTTATTTTATTTCTTTTTTGTCACAGGGCAACTTCATTGAGTGGTAGCATGGTCACACCCAGCAAACATGTGTTCCCTCTCATATACACACACACACACACACACACACACACACACACACACACAGAGTCTCTCTCACACACATAGCCCTTGCCACAGGGGTGGGGAGCCTCCTGGATTACTAGGATCCAGAAGCAACAGGTGCACGAGGGAGGCCCAGGGGGAGGGAGGGGGTGCAGAGAGCAGGGGTGGGATGTGTTGGGAACACCCACCAGACAGCTACATGAAGAGTGAGATCCCCCTCCCTGGTGCCCTCTGCTTGGCTCCACTCCCTTCGAAGGAGCCTTCCAGGGTGTGGCAGAACATTCAGGGTTTGGGAAGGGCAGAGTCCTACACCATTCTAGTCCTTTCTGCAGGCTGGGGACTGGAGGGCAAGGCAGGCCAGGGTGGTTGTCTGCTGCTTCAGCTCTGAGGCTCCTCCACCCTCTTCCCCAGCACTGTTGGCTGTCTACAGTGTCAGGTGACTGTCTCTCAGGAGCTGCATGATGAGAGTGCTGTCCTTGTAGGAGTCTTCACTGAGGGTGTGCAGGTCAGCCATGGCTTCGTCGAAGGTGGTCTTGGCCAGTGAGATGGCCACCTCGGGGCTGTTGGCTATATCGTAATGGAAGACGGAAAAGTTCAGGGCCAGGCTCAGGCGGATGGGGTTGGTAGGTGGCATTTCCTTCTTGCTGATGTCCATGGCCTCCTGGTAGGCTGACTGGGCAGAATCGATGATGCACTTCTTGTCATCACCAGTGGCCACCTCGGCTACGTAGCCGTAGTAGTCACCCTTCATCTTCAGGTAGAAGACGTGGCTCTGCATCTTCAGCCCCTTTGATGAGGTGCGAGTCCAGCAGGCTGAGCACGGTGTCGCACACACCTCTGAGCTCGGTCTCTACCTTCTCCTGGTACTGTTTCACCTTGGGGCCTTTCTCTTCTGACCCCTCCTCGTTGCTCTTTTGCTCGATGCTGGACAGGACCCCTCCAGGCCGCTCTCTAGCCGCCTACCACGTTCTTGTAGGCCACAGAGAGCAGGTTCCGCTCCTCGAAGGAGAGCTCCTCACCCTTTTCCACAGTGCTCTTCATAAAAGCTGCCATGTCCTCATAGTGTTTGGCCTATTCGGCCAACTTGGCTTTCTGGATCCGACTGGCTCTCACCATGATTGTAAGGATGGAGGTGGGGGGGTGACGACTGCTTTGAGGGTTGTGGCCCAATGGACCACGCTAGGAAACTTGGTAAGGTTGAGGAGGTTGGAAGCCCTTAAGTTCAGAGAGGATAGTAGGAGCTTCACCTGCTTCCTTCAGGCTCCCATCACGAGAGACTACACACTCTACATCGGAATGTGACCTAAGGTCATGTAGATCAGAACAAAGTTCTCCATGCTAAGGAGGTATCCAGAGGCCCTGAGGGTTTAGCCAATAAGCTTCCCTTCCTGGACTTTCCTTCCTGCAAAAGTCCACCATGAGGAGGTGGTATGCACCCATTTTCCTAGATGAACAATCAGGAAACAATTTGCAACCAAGGACTCTCTTTCATCAAGAACTGCTGAGGGGGGGGGCTGGTGAGATGGCTCAACGGGTAAGAGCACCCGACTGCTCTTCCGAAGGTGATAAGTTCAAATCCCAGCAACCACATGGTGGCTCACAACCATCCGTAACGAGATCTGGCTCCCTCTTCTGGAGTGTCTGAAGACAGCTACAGTGTACTCACATATAATAAATAAAATAAATCTTNAAAAAAAAAAAAAAAAAAAAAGAACTGCTGAGGGGATCATGGAGAAAGCCTTTGGCTACAGAGCTGTGCTGTCTAAGTCTCCTGCAGAAGGCCCCTCTGCAAACACAGTTTGCTTAATGTTGGTTTAATTTTATACTCAGTTATTTTCATCACTCCTGTTGGAAGGGCCTAAAGCTTTTCTGTTAGCAGGGTAAGATCTTTGCTCAGGGGTAGCTATGGGTTCTTCTGCATAGTTGTCACAATGCAGTACTAGATGGGAGCCAAGTGGCCCAGTAATTGGCAGTAAGCTGGAGCTGTGTGGCCTTGCTATTAACATGACCTCTAGGTCTCATCCGAGATTTGAAGAGCTGGTCTGGCAGCCGGGTTTCTGTGTCTTGGTGAAGTTTCTGTTGGTTTCTGTTGCTGTTCCCTCAGATGGGACATGGAGAGTGAAACCTAAAACTGCTGTGTAGAAGAAGAAAAACAGGTAGAATGGGCTTCGTTTGATATTTTGATCTTGTCAATATGAGGATGCCATTTCAGAACTTGTTGGTGATTTTGTCCTGACGCCAAGCTGAAGTTTGTTTAACAGGTATGCATGGTGGTGCAGGCCTAATATCTCAGCACTTGGGAGGCAGAGATAGAAGAATTGCTTCAAGTCCCAGCCTGGTCTTGAGAAAAAATGAAAACAAAAACAGTTCATTTTATGGTTCTTAAAGAAAATGAAACCTAAACAGCTTTTTGTTTGCTTGCTTTTTAAAGGCAGTCTCACTGTGTAGACTTACCTGGCCCCAAACTCACAGACCTGCTGCTGTCTTCTGAGGGCTGAGATTAAAGGGCCTCAGTTTCCAAACATTAGAACAATACTAATTGGTACTTTCATGCTGAGGTATGACTATTGGAAAACATTAAGATGTGTGGTGCTTTGAATAGGTACTGCTCCTATAGATTCATGTGTTTGAATGTTTGGCCCATGGGGAGTGGCACTATTAGGAGGTGTGGCCTTGTTAAGAGTCAGTGTGTCTTTGTAGAGGCAGAACTTTGAGGTCTTAAGTGTTGAAGCTACATTCAGTGTGACGCACGCCCAGTCTCCTGCTGCCGGTGATCAAGACGTTGAAGACTTGGCTCTTCCAGCACCATGTCTGCCTGCATGCTGCATGTTTCCCTCCACGATGATAATGGACTAAACCTCTATAACTGTAAGCCAGCCTCGAGTTAAATGTTTTCTTTGTAAGAGTTGCCATGGTCAGGGTGTATCTTCACAGCAATGGAAACCCTAAGAGGCTTTATTTTATATAACTAAATGATTATGTTTCTGTGAGGGCAGAAAACATCTCAGATTCATGGCACTGCTTCATTGTGAACTAAATTTTGTTACTGGCTGTTCAAAATATTTCACTATTAGCAGTGTCTGTCAACCTTCACACTCAGTCACATGGGTCATGGGCCACAGTTTGAGAAGCTGGGACTAGGTGGAGAGAAGACATGCTGATAACTACTAGTGGCCTACTCATGTGTGTGGTTGAATGCTTGGTCATCACTACAGGGAAAGTGGAGAGTCTTGGTTGTGAAGCTTTGGCATTTGGTTGAGTTATCTCAGGCTTAGTTTTGATTCTTTTTTCTTTTTTTGCTCTATAACTTTACAGTTGGCTTTACAAATGTAGCTGTAACTTCCTCCATGCTTAAATGTTAAAAATCTTCCAGGAAAAAAAAAAAAGACAGGCTGGGTTATTTCTAACTGTGACTTTTTTTGGAGTTTGGACTATAGTGAGACTGTAACACATTGAAAAACTGTGACTAATCACCTAGTAGGACTGTTTGTTCATTGTGGAGTTCAAGATGGAAGTCGGGGCCTTGTCCATGTGAGGTGAACTCATCACCATTGAGCCACATTTCTCATTTCTCTGGAGGTTCCTTTTTATTCCCATTGCAGACTTGCTGAGCACCTAAAGGATCTATGTATGCATTGAGACTTCTACTTGGTCTGGGATCTGGAATCATTCTATAACTTTTGTAATTTTAAGAAAAAAATTTATCTTATTAGTGTTGATTGTGATCAACTAGTTTATCTTTCCTGTCTGGTTTTTGTTTTAGTTTATCTACTTATAACCTGGCTTGGTTTGCCATGATAATTGGATCTTACCCCTTTCCTGTTTTCTTGTATTTTAGACATCTTCTTTCATCCTTAATTATCTTCTTCATTCTTATTTATTTATCATGTTGGAGATGTCCAGGGTCTCATGCATATAGATGACTGTGCCACCACTGAGCTGCTTTTCATTTTGATTCAGTGCTCTTTTCTATTCCTGTGGGTATATAGAGGTCAGAGGACAACTCCTGGGACTTGGTTTTTGCTTGCCAGTTTTTGGAATTAGGGGACCAAACTGAGGTTATCAAGGCTGGTGTGCAAGTACCCTTTCTTTCCCTTTTGTATATCTGTGTACCATAAGCATGCATGCAGTGTCCATGGAGACAGGAGGAAGGTTTGAATCCCTGGGACTGGATGGAGTACAGACCACTGTGAGCTGCCTTGTGGATGCTGGGGGATTGAGCCCAATTTCTCTGAAAAAAATAGCCTGTGCTCTTAACCAATCACCCCCTTTTCTTTTTAAAGTGTGTGTGTGTGTGTGTGTGTGTGTGTGTGTGTGTGTGTGTGTTGGTATGGATCATACTGAGGTCTGAGGAGGGTGTTGAGTGTCTTTCTCTTTCTCTTTCTACTTTTATTTACTTAATTTTTTTTTTTTTTTCTTGGTTTTTCGAGACAGGGTTTCTCTGGATAGCCCTGGCTGTCCTGGAACTCACTCTGTAGACCAGGCTGGCCTCGAACTCAGAAATCCACCTGCCTCTGCCTCCCATGTGCTGGGATTAAAGGCGTGCGCCACCACCGCCCGGCTATTTACTTAATTTTTAAGATAACCTTACACTGAACCTGAACCCTGCCCTTTCTATTAGGTTGGCTTGCCTTCCTGGGATCCATTGTTTCTGCACACTCAATATGGGGGTTACAGGCACATGTTTTGTAGGTGCTGGGGTTTTTTTTGTTGTTGTTGTTGTTGTTGTTTTGTTTGGTTGGTTTTTGGTTTTTCAAGACAGGGTTTCTCTGTGTAGCTCTGGCTTGTTCTGGAACTCACTCTGTAGACCAGGCTGGCCTTGAACTCGGAAATCCATTTGCCTCTGCCTCCCAAGTGCTGGAATTAAAGGCCTGTGCCACCACCGCCCGGCACAGCAAATGTTTTTATTCACTGAGCCATCTCCCTAGCCTGTATTCTATCTAGGTAGACAAACACATAAATAAAATACACAGTGTACATTTTTTTTTTTTTTTCGAGACAGGGTTTCTCTGTATAGCCCTGGCTGTCCTGGAACTCACTATGTAGACCAGGCTGGCCTCGAACTCAGAAATCCGCCTGCCTCTGCCTCCCGAGTGCTGGGATTAAAGGCATGCGCCACCACGCCCAGCTTCACAGTGTACATTGAGTCCATTAGACAGATGAAGGGTACCTAAATGTTGAGCTTCAAGTTTATGAAAGCCTTGATACTGTAAAAGACTAGTTAGTAGTGACATTTGAGTTGAAGTTGTGTTTGGAAAGAACATTTTTCTACCTGTTACATACAATATTAGACACCATATTCTAACTCTACTCTGAACTATTGTGCTATAATTAATAACTAATCTTATCAGTTAATTACTGAAGAATCGTTCTCTCATCTTGAGAAAAAATTGTTATTGTCTAAGATTATATATACTTCTTCGGCTGTAACTATCAGTAATGTAAATAATTATGTATCTATTAGGAAATTAATGTGGGATTTTTCTTGTTTTCTCTAGGGCTGATAGTAGTGCATAGTATGTTTTACTAAAAATATATTAGATGAATGTAATCATTTTATTTGTGTATGTGGTATTTGTATGGGGAGTAGAGCGTGCTTTTACATGTCTGTATCGGTCATGGTAATGTTGGTTGTCTTTCTTCACTGTCCCTGGAGCTCACTGATTTACTAGGCTGGTAACCAGCAAGTTTCTGGGATGCTCCTGTTCTGCTGGGATTACAGATGTGCACCACCACGCCCAGGTTTTATTTTGTTAGTTTGTTGTAAAGAATATCATTTTTTTAAAAATTGTATTCATGTGTCTGTTTGAGTGTCCTTATGTGTGTGCATGGTGCCTATTGGGACAGAAGAAGGTGTCAGATCATCCGGAGCTTGAGTTACAGATGTTTATGATCACCCAGTATGGGTGCTGGGAACTTTGATACAGGTCTTTAGTAAGCTATCTCTCTAGCCTCCTGTAATCAGTTTTTTATTTGGGTGATAGTGGTTAAACTCAGGTACTCATTTTTGCATAGCAAGCACTTTACATACTAAGTCATCTCCTGAACCTCCCTCCAATACAAGACACTTTACAGCTTCCAATCCAGACCTTACCGCAGTTTCACATCCAGCCTGTTGCGTAGTTATTTTAGTCCCATAGGTTTTTTTTTTTAATTTAGTATTTCTCAACAACATTTAAATTACATGTTGTGATAGTCTTCTTATCACTGTTCTGATGATTTCCATAATTTCCCTCCTTAGATTTGTTCCTTTTTGTGATACATCTTTTCCAAACAAGATCTTTAAGCAGTAAACTTTCAGTTCTGGCATGGTTGCCTTGTATTCTGATTGCTGCTTAAACTGAAAACAGTGGTGCAGTATTTCCTTCCAAAAGTTTGATAATACGCCTTTAAAAAACCTTCTAGCATCCACTATTGCTGGTGAGTCTTATTCCTTTGTAAGTGGCTTTTTTTTTCCTTCCAGAAAGATTTTATTTTTTTTATTACTTTCTGTTTTATGTATATGAGTGTTTCTGTCTACATATATGTCTGTTTATTGCTGTAGTTGGTGGTAACATGAACCTGGGGAAATGGAGCCAATACATAAGGTGACTAAAGTCTCATGCAGTAGCCAAGTTTATTCAGAGGATCAGACAGTTTATACTCTGAGAGTTAAGAAGAGTCACATAGTAAAGTGTACAATCAAAGGACAAGCCACATAGCAAAAACATGTTTTTCTGTAGAGGCATATAAGCAAATAATAACCAACTGTCATAAATACTTTAAAGGGAACTCCTATCTGCTACATCTGGGAGGAGCATGAATGCATATGCCAAGAGCAAGTCTGTGATTTTGAAGAAACTGAGGTCTCAAGACTCTTGGTCTTGTTTTCTTTTTTTTCTTTTTTTTTTTTTTTTTTAGTTTTTTGAGACAGGGTTTCACTGTGTAGCCTTGGCCGTTCTGGAACTCACTTTGTAGACCAGGCTGGCCTCGAACTCAGAAATCCACCTGCCTCTGCCTCCCAAGTGCTGGGATCAAAGGCATGCGCCACCATGCCCGGCTTGGTCTTGTTTTCTTTTACAAGTTTTTTTTTTTTTTTTTTTTTTTCCCAAGTACTCAGAATCATTCTTGGATTGTGTTTTGACATCCCCTCCTTCTTATTTATTTATTTATTTATTTATAATGAATTCTTTTGAGACAGAGTTAGCTGTTAGCTGGAGGTTTGTTGTCTTTGTGGTGACTTCCGCTGGCTCCATGCCCACTCCATTGATGGTCTCCATGCCCATCTCCATTGATGGTCTCCATGCCCATCTCCATTGATGGTCTCCATGCCCATCTCCATTGATGGTCTCCATGCCCATCTCCATTGATGGTCTGCGGCTGGAGGAACTGAGGGAACCATAATGTTTCAGTGGATCCATCTGCCCCTTCCACATTTTTTATTCTGGTGAAGTAAAAATAGGACTGGTTAATGCATCAGCTTGCTGTTTCCCTCTGCAATAAAATCAGGGATGTTAGAGCATGCATGAGTGTGAGTTTATTGCTGAAAATAATCCTACAACATAAGCAGAATTTGAAATGATGTTAGTGGTGGTTTGAATATGCTAGACTCAGGCAGTGGCACTGTTAAGGAGGTGTGGCTTTGTTAGAGTAGGTGTGGTCTTGTTGGAGGAAGTGTGTCATTGTGGGTGTGGGCTTTGAGAAAGCTTCCTTTTAGCTACTTGGAAGCCAATCTTCTCCTGTTTGCCTTTGGAACAAGATGTAGAACTCTCAACTCCTCCAGTGCCATGTCTGCTTGGACACTGCCATGCTAAAACCTCAATAGTGGACTGTACCTATGAACCTGTAAGCTAGTCCCATTAAATGTTGTCATTTATAAGAGTTCTTGATCATGGTGTCTCTTCACAGCAATGGAAGCCCTAAGACAGTATTTAAGGGTTTATGGGCTAGCTGTAATAAATGAATCACAATAGCCACTTCTACCTGTTGAGCTGAGGAATTAATAGATTGATGAATGTCTGATAATGGTTCCCTTCTATACCATTAAGTGAGTCATCAAGAAAGTAAGTATCTTTCTGTGGAATGGGAAAGCTTGGGCAATCTTTGCTAGTACAAATTCAGTTTGTATGAAAAAATTCCATAGTTACCAGGTGGATAGTGATTTCCTATCCTTCCATAATGATCTGCATATGAAATTTGAAAATCCAAAGAGTTCTGTAACACTCTTAAAAAACTGATTCTTAGTTAAGAGTAAGATAATGCAGCAAAGATTAAACGCATATTCCATTCTGAACACTCCATTTTTCTTTCCTTTTTTTTCCCTTGCAGTATAAAGGATACTTATAACTATAATTTTTCTGTTTGGAATCATAATGCAAATATCTGATATACAGGAGACCTGATGTGCCATGGGGGTCCCAACCTACAGGTTGAGAATTGCTGGTCTAAACCTTCCTTTTTTAACTCAACACCAGTCTTTCCCATGTAATATTCGAATTATAATTAAAATCAAATAAATGATGGAGGTTGTTCGAGTAGATAGAAAAGCAAAGCCTAAGTACATGTAGTCAATATTATGCAAAAAGACAGACTAAAGGAGAAAGATAAATGTGCGAAGTTTTTGTGGTGCTGGGATGTTACCCAAGTGTGCTGGTTTGATTAAGAATGAATGCCCCCACAGGATCTTATATTTGAATGTCACCAGGGAACAGCACTATTTGAAAGGATTCGAGGGATAAGGATGTATAACCTTGATGGAGGAAGAGTATCACTAGGGGTGGTCCTCAGCTCCTTACTGAGCCTCTTCAGAGGTGCCCTCCACTGCCTGAAAAGGCCCCTGAAGTATGGAGTGAGTGAGGAATGTGAGAATCAATCTAATCTTGAATTCTCTCCACTTTTCCATGAGGACTGACTGAGCAGAGACTACAAAAAAAAAAAAGCTAACTTTACAACCAATTCCAGAAGTGACCTTATCAGGAAGAAAGGATAATTTTCATTGTTTTTCACTAGCAATAGAGCTTTAAAATACATTACCTAAGACTTTATAACTGAGTATGCATAGTCCTTGAGTATAACTTAAGTTTTAATGCTCTCTCTAAGGATAGACAAAGGATAGACATGGCAAGTGTTACTGACATTAACATTTGTATGGTACTCCATCCAGCAAAAAGCACAAAACAAAACCCCCACAACTTTTAAAGTGACTAACAGTATACAGTATTGATGAGCACTGTCCCAGGTGCTGAAGGCAGACCTAGTTGTCTTTATTCGCTGAGCTGTCCCAATAGCCCTGTTTAATTTTAATGATACTAAAACACAGATCTCAGGAGAAAAGTTTTTTTTTTTCCTTTTTAATTATTTTTATGTGTGTGAGTACTTGGCTGTGTGCATGTATGTGCACCATGTTTTAGCTTGGTGCCCATGGAATTCAGAAGGTGGCATCAGATCCCTTGGAAATAGAGTTACAGATAGTTGTGACTTGCCATGTGGTTGAGGGAGATCAAACCTGAGTCCTCTGGAAGAACAGCCAGTACTTTTAACCGCTAAGCAATTAATCACCAGTCTGGTATGTTTCGTTTTGTTTCTCTTCTCTTCTCGTCTCTTTTCTTTTTTTTCCTGAGACAGGGTTTCTCTGTGTAGCCCTTGCTGCCCTGGAACTCACTCTGTAGACCAGACTGGACTCAGAAATCTGCCTGTTTATCCAGTAAGTTCTTCAGTGGGCATCTGCAGCTGAGTGTTCCCTATGAGCTACAGGAAAGTTTTGTTGTATTTTAGATTTGTCCCAAGACTAAAGAAGCTTCTGTCAATTTCTTGCTGGAGTCTGGCTCCAGGAAGGGTTAAGTCTCTAGGATGTTATTAGAAAAGTCAATACCCAGGCAAAGACTTAAAACACACTTGCACTGGAACCCTAAGTACTGAGGATGTGTAGAGAAGGGATGAAGGGGTGTGCTCCCAAGGCAGAGATATGATTTATTTTGATTTATTGGTTGAGCATTTAAAAAATGTCTTTTGGGAGGCAGAGGCAGGCGGATTTCTGAGTTCAAGGCCAGCCTGGTCTCCAGAGTGAGTTCCAGGACAGCCAGGGCTATACAGAGAAACCCTGTCTCAAAAAACAAACAAACAAAAAAAAAATGTCTTACTTAAGTAGAAATTTTATTGTACTAATTAATAACTTTTAGGTGGTGATAGGTAATGTGGTGGTCCTCCTCCTCTTCCTCTTCTTCTTCTTCTTCTCCTCCTTCTCCTCTCTTCTTCTTCTCCTCCTCCTCCTTCTTCCTCTTCTTCCTCCTCCTCTGCTTCCTCTGCCTCCTTCTCCTGCCCGTTTCCCGCTCCATCTTACTGTCAAGGTGCATTCATTGGTCCTAGGGCTTCTCGAGTGCCAAGTGAGAGCCACCACATCTTTCCAGCACCGCTAGACACTTGAGACTTTTTACATGCATTTCTTTTGCTTTGTACATTTTTCTTCATTGATTTGCTTAGTTGCTGCTTATCCTTTTGTTAACTGTATTGTTAGAGAGCATTTCCTGGTAGCATTAACTCTGTAAAATGTGGCAAATTTTTCAGCACTTAGTACATATAGGTGAAGGGTTTCAACTGGTACTACTTTTAAGTGGGTTTGAAATTGTCGGAGAAAAATGTTGGGGGAAATCCCTTCTTACTCTGAAATATGATGACATTATTCTTTTAAGTTGTTTGAGCCTCCCCTCCTATCATAATTGTTAAATTATGTAGAAAGAAAAGCAAGAAAAATAAGGGTACATGATTACAGCTGGAGCCCTTGGTGCTGGAAGCCCTTGTCTGAAGTACCTCAGTTGCCCTATGCCAGGATTATTCTTCTCGCTCTCTTTTTAAAGTTATCTTTAATCTTTTTTTACATCCAGCCCTCCGACAGTTCCTCATACCCCCCCCCCCATCCCTGTCTCCAAGAGGATGTCCTCCCCCCATCCCCACCCCCTCAAACCCTGTCAGGCTTCCCCACTCCCTGGAGCCTCAAGTCTCTCCAGGGTTAGGTGCATCTTCTCTTACTGAGGCCAGATCAGGCAGTTCTCTACTGTATATGTGTTGGCGGCCTCATATCAGCTGGTGTATGCTGCCTGGTTGGTGGCTCAGTGTCTAAGAGATCTCAGGGGTCCAGGTTATTTGAGACTGCTGGTCTTCCTATGGGATTGCCCTCCTCCACAACTTCTTCCAGTTTTCCCAAATTCAACCACAGAGGTCCCACCCAGCTTCTGTCCATTGGTTGGGTATTAAATAGCTGCATCTGTCTCTTCCAGCTGCTTGTTGGGTCTCTCTGCTAGGCTTCTGTCTGTAAGTACACTATATAGCATCAGTAATAGTGTCAGGCCATGAAGCCTCCTCTAGAGCTGGATCCCAAGTTGGGCCCGTCACTGGACCCCCTTTCCCCTAGTCTCTTCTCCATTTTTGTCCTTGCAGTTCTTTTAGGCAGGAACAATTCTGGGTCAGAGTTTTTGATTGTGGGATGGCAACCCCATCCCTCCCTCCACTTGATGTCCTGACTTTTTTTTTTTTTTTTTTTCGAGACAGGGTTTCTCTGTATAGCCCTGGCTGTCTTGGAACTCACTTTGTAGACCAAGCTGGCCTCAAACTCAGAAATCCGCCTGCCTCTGCCTCCCTAGTGCTGGGATTAAAGGTGTGCGCCACCACTGTCCGGCAATGCCCTGTCTTTCTACTGGAGGTGGACTCTTCGAGTTCCCTCTCCATACTGTTGGGTAAACAAGGTGTAGTCCTGGTAAGTAAGACTGAAGGAGAGTCTTTAGAAGGGTGGCTTCACACAGTGCTGCAGTTCAGCTGTCCTTAAATTCTATCTAGCATTTGTACCAGTTACTTTGTTGATAGTAAATACATTACCCATTTTTGGCTTTGGTCTCATCTGAGCCAGTGTGGGTGTGTTACTATGTGGGAACAGAAACTCCATTGCAAGTAGAGCTCTGAAATGGAAGGAGAGGGGAAGGAAGGAGTTCTAACTCTCCTGCCTCATGGCTGTTCTTTAATGAATTAGTTGGAAATGGTAATAAGCTAGTGTAGTTGCTTACTTACCTAGAGTTTTTCTGTGTCTTATACATTTTCAGGGGGTCTAATGTATAGTTCACAGTCTTAAGCCATTTCATTCATTAAGCTTCTTAGAAAGCTAAGATGATTAAATGAATTCTTTGAAGGTGAGGTATATGAACACAAGACAGTCATTTCAAGGATCAAGTGACCTGATGGGATCAGTCTCATTATTCTAAAACTCTGCTTCTCAGCAGTTTCTGAGAATTGGGCAGTAAGTGACCCGTCCTGTAAGCTTGTCCTCTGATCACTGTGTCTGAAATCAGTGTTCTCTCACCTGGGACCAAGGTAAAACAACTGAGTTCATTAACTCTGAGTTGATCTCTGCTTGTTGGTGTAGGGGAAATTTAAATAATAAACTTTTAAAGGATCAAGGAAGAGATTAGGCATTATAAGCTGCTGTAGATTTATACCATTCAAAAAGCAGAATTTAAGTAACAGTCTAGACTTGCAGAAACAGTAACATTTTGAAGACTTTATAATAAAAAGATGGTTAGAGAAGTGTCAGTGTAGACTATCTTTGGGTACTTGGGCCAGCTCTGCAGTCTGCATTGTGTCACCTCTGCTCCTGCCTGAGTCTTCTGGAAGGATGTTCATGACTGGATCCTTGACCTTTCCTTCCTGCTTTGGAATCTTTCACCTCCCAAGGCCTTATGAAGGAAAGGGTTCTGAGGTTAGAGAGATCTTAGTTCAGTTGGGACAAAAATCTATTCTTTTCAGAAAAGAATGGTTTGAAGTTAGTAAACTGTTTCAAGAAGTTTAATGTGGAAATTAGGTTATTTAGAAAATGTTGTAGTTGACAAGTGAATAAAATTCGTATGCGTAGAAATGATCATGTGATTTAAGAAGGTAATTAATTCTTTTAGCCAGGTGTAGAGGTGTAGCCTTTAATCCCAGCACTCAGGAGGCAGAGGCAGGCCGATCTCTGTGAGTCCAAGACCATCCTGGACTACCCAGTGAGTTTCAGGAAAGCCAGGGCTACTTGAGAAACCCTGTCTTGAAAAACAAACAAGCAAACAAACAAAAGCTGTCTAGAATTAGGGCTGGTAAATGGCTCAGCAGGTATAAAGATGTTTTCTGCCAGGCCTGATGAGCTGAATTTGATCCCCATTAACCACATGGTGGAGGAAAGACCTGCCTTTGGCAAGTTGTCCTCTGACCTTCACACACTTTTTTTTTCATACATGTGTCTATACACATACACATAGAAAGTAAATGTAAATTTTTTAAAGAATAAATTGTTTAGCCTGGCTCTGGTCCTGGAGAGGTGTCTCAGTAATTAAGAGCTCTTCTTGCTCCTCTTCCTGAGTATTGGAGTTCAGTTTTCAGTAACCATGTTGGCTGGCTCCAAAACTGTCTACAACTACAACTCCATCAACCTCTTCTGGCCTTGGTGGGCGCTTACACTCCAGTGTACGTCCTCTTACACAGACATAAAGATATACGTAATTAAAAAAACTAAAAAGCAATTAAAATAGCTTAGTTCTTCACTTTCATTAGCCTACATATCAGGTACTCAGTGTAGCCTCTTGTGGAAATGACTGCTTTATTGGAAATTGCAGATATAGAACATGCTGTCTTTCTGCAGTATGCTATTAAATAAACAGCTGCTTTAGAGAATGTTCAGTTTCATAGCATGACAATTTTATTAATTATCAAGCTAATTTGGGGGGTTGCTAAGGATAGAGAGCTAGAGATTGTAAATAAACTCTTGATGTATCACCAAGCTATTTCCCAGCCCCATTGAAGTGTTTGTCCACTTACTTTATCAGTCGACATATTCATTGCTCTTAAAGATCATCACACTTTAGTTCTCTTTGTAAGCAAAAGTTAAATAAATTCAGTTACTGTCTTAGTGTTCTATTGCTGTGAAGAGGCACCGTAACCACTTCAGCTCTTGTAAAGGAAAGCATTTAATTGGGGCTTGGTTACATTTCAGAGGTCTTAGTTCATTGACATCATGGTGTTACTGGACTATCTGGCCTACAAAATAATGACATGGAGACCTTTTATTAATTATGAAAGCTTGGCCTTAACTTAGGCTTGTTCCTAACTGACTCTTACACTTACTAACCTGTTTATGCTAATCTACGTTCTGCCTTGTGACTCCTTACCTCTCTTCAGTTTTGTATGTCTGACTTCCTTTGTGTCCAGCTGGTGAATCCCTCTCACCTGATTCTTTTCCAGAGTTCCTATTTCTGCCCTGAAGTCCTGCCTATCCTTTCCTCTTAAGGAAGGGGAGAGAAACATCTTTACATAGTGTACAAAAGGATTATCCCAACATCATGGTGGGACATGGCTGCATGCAGGCAGACACGATGCTGGAGAAGTAGCTGAGAGTTCTACATCCAGATCCACAGGCAGCAGGAAGAGAGAAACTTTGGGCTTGGAAATGAGGTTTTTTAACCTCTCGAAGCCCACCCGCAGTGACACACTTCCTCTAACAAGGCTACACCTCCTAATCCTTTCAAACAGTTCTGGTCTCTATGAGCCTGTGGGGCCCTTTTCATTCACATTACTAGTTAGTAAACTTTGAGTATGAATTTTAACTTATTATGCCAACTCTGCCCTCCAGCACTGTCACAGTTCAGCAGGTGTCACTTAGCATGTGGTTTTCCTCTATAATAAGAGCCAGCACCCTAATGAACTTAGTAATACTTATGTTTTTATATACCTAAATTAACATAATCAAGATATGTAAAAATAAAATGAGAAGCCTGGCAATTGTGTATTGATTTTTGTTTTTTCTTAGCTTTTTTAAAAAGTAGTGCCAATGGAATAAAAATCTTTCATGATTTCTATACGAGATGGAAGATAGGTATAAAAAACATGGTGTCTGAGTCACCACTTGATGCAGGCAGTATGAGCAGCAGCAACAGTCTTAGAATGAAAGACATACATGCATACTGGTTTTGGAACACCTGAGACACTTCGCAGGCATTGAAGGATGAAGTTGATTCACATCATGACATGGAAATTAGCTCTCAGGGACTCACAGGCAACAGGAGAGGAGAGGGTAGTGGGCATCAAACAGACCAAAGGGATTTCTATGAAGGATTTCAGTGTAAATGTGAGGGAAATGGATCAGGAGTTAGACTGAAAATAATTATCAGGACTCTGAGGGAAGGGAAATTTAAGTGAGTTTATATAAATATTTTGGAGCTATAAATGTATTTACCAGCTGCTAAGTTGGGATATTGGTTTGAGTATAGACTATGTTTAACGATTTTTTTTTTTCTGAATGAGAAGAAGGTTGCAGGCCTGAGGTGTAGTAACCTGAGGTTAGAAGGTAGCAGATTTGAGATGTAGTTAGGTAAATTGTGAACTTCTTATGTTTGGGAAAGGAGTGATCTTTCCAAAATTCATAACAAATAAAATAAAAAATCTTTGAATTCTGTCTAGAATTTTACTGTTTCAGAACTCCAGGAGATAGCCAAAGTCTTTTTTTTTTTTTTAAAGATTTATTTTATTATGTATATGAGTACACTGTAGCTGTCTTCAGGCACTCCAGAAGAGGGCATCAATCCCATTACAGATGTGAGCAACCATGTGATTGCTGGGAATTGAACTCAGGACCTCTAGAAGAGCAGTGCTCTTACCCGTGAGCCATCTTTCCAGCCCAAGCCAAAGTCTTTTCTACAGATTAGAAAGTCAAGGTTCAGACTTAAACTTTCTGACCTCTTGCATGGGGTGGAAGAACTAGAAATGAGCCCATGTGAGTTGGTCTGCTTGTGCTTGTCTTTGGCCTCTCACCTTAGGTAAGCTTCACTAGGCTTTCTTCACCCCACCACTGCACTAGCAGCCTGTCACAACATTCTGTTGATTGTCTTCCTAAACCATATCTCAGTTCTGAGTTGTGTCTGCTGCCCTTCGTAGCTCAATACTACTCTTATCTTTGTAGATATTTTCTTGACTTTACTTCATAATTTGTCTCTTAAGCAAGCAGATGAAAGCTTTGTTTGTTTTGTTTTGTTTTGTTTTTGAGACAGGGTTTCTCTGTATTGCCCTGGCTGTCCTGGAACTCACTCTGTAGACCAGGCTGGCCTTGAACTCAGAAATCCGCCTGCCTCTGCCTCCCAAGTGCTGGGATTAAAGGCATGAGCCACCATGCCCGGCTAGAAAGCTTTTTGTTTTAATATCTAGTTTCCTCTCATCAGTCATTGAGATATTTCTAAAATACAGAGCAGTCTCCTGCCTCAACTTGTAAATAAAATCAGCTCCTTAGCTGGCTTTGTAAGACTATCTTTATGGAAAGCCCCTGTCAAGAAGTTCCATAGTCATTACTCATTGGTTTGTTTGTTTGTTTGTTTGTTTGTTTTAATAGCAATTTACATCTACTTTTCTTTCTATATGAAATTCTCCCAGTCCATCCTATACTTTAGGTTTTAGAGTAATTGTCTACTTATTTGTGGCCAACCCATCTGGAAGACTCATTCTTGTAGGCTCGCCGAGGACAAGGACTATTTTTTATTTGCTGATAATGACTCTGAGAAATTGTTGAATGGGTGAATATTAAACTTCCTAGATATCTCAAGTTAGAAGTGGTTTCAGAATAAAGCTTTTGAGAGAATGAAGGTCTTTAGAAAGTTAGGCCATCATTTCCCAGTCTTAAGCGTGATCTGGTAGCCGCCAAGATGGCCGAAGTGGAGCAGAAAAAGAAGCGGACCTTCCGCAAGTTCACCTACCGTGGCGTAGACCTCGACCAACTGCTCCACATGTCCTATGAGCAGCTGATGCAGTTGTACAGCGCCTGCCAGAGGCGGCGCCTGAACCGTGGTCTTTGGCGGAAGCAGCACTCACTGCTCAAGCGCTTGAGAAAGGCCAAGAAGGAGGCGCCATCCATGGAGAAGCCCGAGGTGGTGAAGACACACCATGATCATCCTGCCTGAGATGGTGGGCAGCATGGTGGGTGTGTACAACGGCAAGACCTTCAACCAGGTGGAGATTAAACCAGAGATGATCGGCCACTACCTGGGCGAGTTCTCCATTACCTACAAACCTGTGAAGCACGGCCGGCCCGGGATCGGTGCCACTCACTCTTCCTGATTCATCCCCCTCAAGTAGCTGAGGCCAATAAAGACTGTTTTTGGTCCCTGGGGGGGAAAAAAAAGAGTGATCTGCATAGTATTCATATTTAACACCATATTAGATAAATATATTGAAGAATGCTGCAGATTTATTTCTAAGATACTCATGGTACACCATAAGGGCAATTAACAAATACTGAGAATTCTTGTTATTAAAAAAAACTTTTTTTTTTGTCCATCATTTTCTTAATGTATTTGATTATGGAAAAAATGTAAGTAGGATACCTGTAATTTCTTTTAGGTTGCTAGTGGTATTTGGGATTTGGGAAATACAAAATTTGGCAGGTTTATGTGTTCTGTATTTCCCTTGGGTCTAATTAATATAATTAAAAAACAATAAGATCATACCTGAGGGATATTTAGAGGAACTCTGGTTGTTTGCAGTGATAACAGAGAACCTGAGGGATGATAGAGCAATGTTTTGAAGTTTCTAATGAAGAGCAGTTAACATTACTATCTTTTAAACCAGAGAATAAGAGTCAAAACCCAGTGAGGGAAGGAGCTCCTCCTAAAGATACTGTTTAATGCTGAGACCTGTTTACAGAGTGGAGCTAGTACTTTAGAAAATATCTTTTTTTTTCCTTTCCCTTTTCCATTTTTTTTTTCTTTTCTTTATTTTCCTTTCTCCCTCTCCCTCCACTGTTTTGTTTGTGAAGGCTGGCAAGCAGAAATCTGTAACATGCTGTATGCTACAGAGAAGTTTAGCTTACTAGGTAGGAGTTAGATTTGAAGAATAGGTTTTTTTTTTGTTTTGTTATGTTTGAAAGTTTGAACACCATTAGACCAGTTTATAAAATGTCCACCAACCTAGTATGTATATTCTTTAATTCCTTTCTCATTGTATGAATTTATATCTTGGTCTAGAATCCAAATGAGGAACACATGAGAATTGTTAGTGTATAGTTAAGAGCCTTTATTTGATGGTTATTGATCTGTTGTATTACTGTGGGTTGACCCCACAGTAATGTGCTGTACCTCTGAGCCTCATTTCCAGTCATGTTAAGACTGAACCAGATCAGTTTGGAGCAGTTTTCTGAAGCAGAAAGTTGAGAGCATTGGCTTGGCTCTGCTCCCCTGCACGTGCCCCTCCTCCCTACACCATGTGGGGCCTACACAGTGTGCGGCTTCTGTGACTATTGAACTGCTGTGACTTACTCTGTAATTTACAATAAATTTCGTTCTTAATGATAGTTTGAAATACGACTATTCCCTAGTAATGCTCAGAGAATGGTAGTCATTCAGTCATTTTTCACCCTAATTCGGGCCAGAATCAACATCCATTTTGAGAAAGTATTCAGGACTGGAGGAAGTTGTTTGTTTTTAGAATCTTAAATGTTTGTAAATATTTTCTTTTGTTGGCTAACAGTAGTTTTCCCTTCCTTTCAAGTACCAAAAGAATTGGTGGAGCTCCATTTGAAGTTAATGAGGAAGATTGGCAAATCCGTTACAGCAGACAGATGGGAAAAATACTTGATCAAGGTAACTGCAAATTACCTTTTCTGCCACTGAAATACTATACTTGTTTGACATGAATTGGTATTTGCATTTAGTAATATGCTTTTAAAACAATTTATTAGAGTTACATAATATGACTGCTCTCTATGTTATTGTGTGTTAAGTTTGTGTTGGGAGACATTATATGTATGTTTAGTTTTGGTTGTTTTGGAAAGAACAACTTTGTGACACTCAGGCTGGCTTTGAATTTGAGATACTCCTGCTTCACCATGCCCAGCTAAGCAACAGCTTTATCATCCCTTGAACATGCTAGACAAAGAACTCTACCTCTATAGCTGTCTAAATTTTCTAAAGTTTGGCTGAAAAGTTGGGCCTTTTTTTGTGTGTCCTGAGGTTTTTGTTTTGTTTTGTGGTTGTTTTTAAAGCTGACATCTCTGTAGTCCAAGCTGGCTTTGAACTCCCCATCCTCTTGCGTCTGTCACCACAGTCCTGGGGTTTTTGTCACATGCCATCACTTCCTCTCTCTTAGAACTTTTCACATTTTCTCTCATCCATTCTTTAAAGTCATCCTGATCAAATCAAATGAAGAATGCTGCAGATTTATTTCTAAGATACTCATGGTACACCATAAGGGCAATTAACAAATACTGAGAATTCTTGTTATTAAAAAAAACTTTTTTTTTGTCTATCATTTTCTTAATGTATTTGATTATGGAAAAAATGTAAGTAGGATACCTGTAATTTCTTTTAGGTTGCTAGTGGTATTTGGGATTTGGGAAGACCCAGGGAAGTGATTTTTGTTTAAGATCACCCAGAAGTTGTAGATAGAACCTGAATTATCACTGGTCTAAAAGAGAAAATCTCTTAAATCATTTAGGTCAGTAAGAGAGACTTCTAAATTAGCCATTGAGTTAAAAAGTAAAAACTGTAGTAACAGGACAGCTTGGGTCATATCAGCTGCAGGATGGATCCTACTAAAAGCAAAAGCATTCCTTGTCTAAGGTGACTGAACTTTTGATCTTCCTGCCTCTACCTCTGAGTGCTGAGATTGTAGCTGTGTGCCAACATGTGGTGCTGGGGACAGACTCTCAGGCTCTCTGCCCGCTAGACAAACATTCTGCAAACTGACTCCACCCCTAGTCTCTCATTCATACTCATGGTCCAGAGTTACATCCAGATGATGAGAGCTGCATACCTATAGAAGCCTAAGCCTATGTGTGTGCTGCATTAAATTTACATGATCCGCAGAGGCAGTATTGTGACTTCTGTAAATACTAGAGCAGAGGTTCTCAACCTGTGAGTCGGATAGCAGATAATTTACATTACCTGTCAAGTTTACAGCTGTGAAGTAGCAACAGAAATAATTTATGGTTGAAGGCCACAGCACCATGAGGAACTGTATTCAAGGGTCTCAGCCTTCCTAAGGCTGATCACCACCACATTAGAGTATTGGGTTACAATTTTAGGCTACTGTAAAGTATTTTCTTGTCTGTTTAAAAAGATTTTAACCCAGCCTGTGAGATGGCTCAGTGGGTAAAGGTAGTTGCCACCAAGTTTTAATCTCTGGGTTCTACACAGTGGGGTGGAGTCCTAAAAGTTGTTCTCTGACCTCCCTGTCACTGGAAACCACACAAAAATCAAACAAATGTAATAGAAGTTTTAAATATTATCATTCCTATTCTTTTGGGGGGAGGAGGGAGATATGTGATTCTAAGGTGCTGTGAAAAGAGGGTTCATCATAGACAAGAACTCTTGTTTTCCTAATAAGGCCATACATTTGGTTGGTTATCTTTGTTGTATTATATACCACCTACAACAGTGATTTGAATCAGTTCAGTGTTCATCAGATTAGGAATTGGAAAGGTCACTTCCATCCTCTGTTGATTGAAATAGTCAAAATGCCAACAAAAGTCAATAGGGTAGGAACAAAATCTTCCAACTCTACATTTTTAGGACTGACTTTTGAAAAAAAAAAATCAATATAAGATATATTCAACTGGGGATGTAGCTCGGTGGGTAGAGCCTGGCCCATAACAGAAGCCCCGGGTTTGATTGATTACTAACATAGTATAAGCCTGTCATTGCAGGCATTCTAGAGCTGGAAGGGAGAGGATCACAAGATTTCAGATTCATCCTCTCCATGGAGCTAAAGGTCCCCGTGGGCTACATGAATCCCTGTCCTCAGAACAACACACACACACACACACACACACACACACACACAGAGGAATTTTAAAAGAATAAATGCTAATAACACTAACAGGTCACTCAAGTGGTTCAGTAGGTGCCTGCTACCAAGTTTGAGGACCTGAGCTTTATTCCCTAGACCCACATGGTGGAAGGAAAGAACTGAGTTCTTCAAGTTGTCCTGTGACCTCCACATGTGCCCTGTAGTTGGTGTGCACCCAGACATGTAACTATGCATGTGCATTTGTGCATGCACATGTGCATGCATATACAATACATTTATTAATTTTCAACAATATAAAAGTGCTATAATGTTGGCTTTGTTTTTCAAAGCTTTTATGTAATGGAATTTTCTAAAAGCAAAATTAGGTAAGATTTAATTGAATTGCTGAAAACATTAATCTGTCTGTGAATGATAATAAATTTTTAGCTATTTCAAGTGCTTTTTTAAAATACCAGTGAAATTGTTGTTTTTGCCTTTGCAAAATGATTAATTAGGGAGAAGAAGGGTTTGGAGCTTAAGAGATGTTGGGATATCAGGACACTAATTTTAACATATTATTTAAAACAATTACAGGGAATATTAATATCTTTTATATTAGAGCCATTTATATTTGTTTTTAGAGGCAAGGTCTCATCTTGCAGTTTAGGCTGGTTTTTAATGTGCAGTCTTTCAGCATGCTGAGATGAGGGTATAGTTTGAATGGAAGATTTTTAATTTTCTGTGTTGTTTTATTTTTGTTTTTTGTTGTTCTGAGAACTGAGGTAGACGTATCTTATATTCTAATCCTAGCTCTATTACTGAGACTTTAGTATTCTGAATAAGTTAATGTGTTAAATAATTCTCACTGTCTGAATTGCTCTCAGGATTTGTAATCTGTGGAAGTAGAGAGATGATTTTATAAAAGACTCTTTACCTCTGTGGTGTAGTTCTAGTTCAGATTTTTTGTGTAGTCTTAGTGGGCTTAGAACTTGTTCTGTAGACCAGGCTAGCCTATAATCAGAGATCCACCTGCTTTAACTAGGAATTAGAGGCATAGGCTACCACCAGGCCACTTCTAGTTCAACTTTTTTTAGTTGAGATATGTTCACAAACTGTAAATCCTTCCCTTCAGACTCTGCAATTGACTGGTGTTTAGTGCATTCTCAGAGCTGAACAACCACATCATGAGTATGAAGAAACTTCATACTCTAGCAGTAGTCACACTTCCTTGTATTTTATAATTTGAGTTTGCTTGTTCTGTATCTTATATTTAAGTGGGATACACACTATCCCTGGCAGTGACTGATTGAATTTGTCAGGGAGGATTTGCTTACTCTTGACTGTTTCTGTAAGTAAGAAACATGGCACTTGGGTCTGTTCTTTTTCACGTCTATGATGTTTTCAAGTTCATCATGTTTTGGCATGTGTGGGTACTTGTTTATTTCCATTGTAAGGTTAAGGAACATTTTATTGGTTGAAGAATGCTGCTCATTGAACATTTGAATTTGGGATACACAAGTTAGTTTGCCCTTCCTTCCTTCCTTCCTTCCTTCCTTCCTTCCTTCCTATTGTTCACTTTACATCCTGACTGCTGCCCTCCCTTCCAGTAACCCCCTCCCCCAATTCTTCTCCCCCCCCATCCCTGTTTCCCTTCTCCTCTGAGTGGGTAGAAGCCCACTGGTTCTCTCTCCCATCCTGGCCCATCAAGTCACTGCAGGACTAGGCATATCCTCTCTCACTGAGGCCAGACATGCTTCTATTTTTAATAGCTGAATAGTAAATATTCTATTGTTTTTCTTTATCCATTCTTCACTTGTGGGACATCTGGGTTGTTTCCAGTTTCTGGCTATTACAAATAAGGCTGCTGTGAACATAGTGGAGCAAGCTTCCCTGTGGTATAGTGGGACATCTTTTGGGCATATACCTAAGAGTGGTATAGCTGGGTCTTGAGGTAGAACTATTCCCAGTTTCCTGAGAAACTGCCAAGTTGGTTTTCAAAGTGGTTGTACAAGTTTGCACTCCCACCAGCAATAGAGGAGTGTTCCCCTTGCTCCACATCCTTGACAGCATGTGCTATTACTTGAGTTTTTGACCTTAGCCATTCCATTTCTCTAAGATGGAATCTTATAATCATTTTGATTTGCATTTCCCTGATGACTAAGGAAGGACTTTGAAACATTTCTTTAAGTGCTTCTCTGACATTTGAGATTCTTCTGTTGTGAATTCTGTTTAGCTTTTTTATATGACTCAGACTGATTGTCCAGTGACATTACCTACTGTGGGCTGGGCCCTCTCACATCAATCATTAATCAAGAAAATGCTCCACAGGCATGCCTTCAGTCTAATTTAATTGGAGGCTACATACTCAGTTGAGGCTCTATCTTCTGAGCTAATTCTAGCTTGTGTAAATTTGAAAAAACAGACTAACCAGCACATGCCTTAAAGCCTGGTGTATTTACTATGTGGTCCTTTACTGAAAAACTTCATTGACTTCTGATGTATGTCATGCATCAAATATAGAATAGTGCTCAGCATATCTACACTTATTTGATGAATGAATGGATGAATAATTTTTAAATAACTTGGCTAAGACATAAAGATAGATCTGTATCTATGATGTTTTACAGACAGAAAAGCAACAGATTTCTCTTTATGACAATATAATAAAAGAGAAATCTGTTGGTTTGTTTAAAGGAATATTATACTTGTCCAAATATTAAATGTTTTTTTTCTCTAAATCACCAAAATGGGCATACCTTATTGTATGAGCCTTGTATATAATTAATTATTTGCCAATAAATTTTACTTATGTAAAGTTACTAGTCATATCTGTTGTGGCTTGAATATGGACCTCCACTCACAGCTTATGTGTTGAGCACCACATCCCAGCCAGTAGTATTACTGTAGAAGATTATAGAATTTTTGTGATTTGAGACCTAACTGGTGGGTGGACATAAGCTTTGAGAGTATGTAGCCTGGCCAGAACCATGTTTCTGGTCTGCCAGATTGTGGGGAATTATAGCTACATGTTCTGTCCACCATGCCTTTCCCACTAATGGACTATTTCCTAAACTATGATCTAGAATAAGTCCTTTCTCCCTTACATTGCCTCTGTGGGTGCTCTGTCATAGTGATAAGAAAGTAGCCAATAGGGGCTGGAGAGCTAGATTGCTCAGAGGCTAAGAGCATTGACTGCTCTTCCAGAGGCCCTGAGTTCAATTCCCAGCAACTAAATTTTGGCTTACAACCATCTGTAATGGGATCTGATGTCCTCTTCTGGTGTGTCTGAAGACAGTGACAGTAGACTCATACATAAAATAAATAAATAAATCTTTTTTTTTTTTTTTAATAAGAAAGAAAGTAGTCAATAAATAACATGAAAGTCCAAGTTTCACTTTGGCTCAGGTTGTATTAAGCTTTTCTTATTTAGCCAACACTGTGTTCTGTGAATTATTAAACGTGCTATAGCCTGTTTTTGCAAATCATGTGGAATTGGAATAGGGACAAGTCTGTTGGTAGATGGCCTGTAGTTGACGTCATGCTAAGTGACAAGCCAAGTATTTTGACCAAGTGAGTACATGCCACTTATACTATTTATTACTAGCCTTTTGCAGATACAGTTGATTGATATCTGGTCTAAAGGGCATATAGATCTTTTATAGCTCTTAGTTTTGGCTATCATAAAATTAAAATACTAGAAAACTACTGACTACCTGCTGTTAAGCTTATGGAAAGGATAAACCTCTCCATTTGTATCAAAATGGTGGCCCACTCAACTGATGTCAAACACATCAAAAGCCAACCTCATCTTTGTCAAACCTTGTTCCTGTTGAAACCATGATGTATTCACGTTATCGTCAACATTTTTAGTCTAAACCAAGATTCAGGCATTGCCCTGGAGTTCTTTTTCCTGCATCCCAGTAATCAATCACCATCCAGTTGCTTCTGCAGTTACCATCCCTTGCCTGATCCCTTGCCTCACCCCCACAGACATTTAACCTTGGACCACCATCCTATCCTGAAATCATTTTGTCATCTCTTCACTGATGCAAAAGATGTGTGTGTGTGTGTGTGTGTGTGTGTGTGTGTGTGTGTGTATCCATGTGTGTGCACATGTGCAGGTATATGTGTTCATTCATGTGTACATGTATGGAGACCAGAGGAAGCTGTTGGATATCTAGCTATAACATTCTTCTGCCTAATTCCCTTGAGGCAGGAATCTTGCTGAGTCAGGAATTTTCAGCCAAGCTTGCTAGCCAGCAAGCCCCTTTCTCTGTCTCTCTCTGTCTCTATCTCTGTTTCTCTGTCTCTCTTTCACACACACACACAACCCTCCCTTCTTCCCCAGTTCCCCACAAATGCTAAGATTAAAGATTTTGGCTTTCACATGAGTATGGAGAATCTGAACCCAGGTCCTCCGTCTTACACTGCAAATGCTCTTATCCATTGAAAGGGACTTATTATACACAGAAATGGAAGTGTAATTAATTGTTACCAATTTATCCTCTCACTTACACATCTACTCTGTCTTGAACCTGCCATCTTTCCCCTAAGAGTTTCTACATATGCTCTATCTTCTGGAATGTGTTCCTGCCTACTCGCAGTCCTCGCAAACTTGCTTACTTATCCCTTTTAAGCCTCAGCGTGAGTCTTACTGTCTCCTTGAGGCATTTTCCCAGGAAGATGTTCCTTAGTTTAACTCTATTGTAGAGTTTTCCCTCTGTGGACTTGGTATTAACTTCATTATGGAAACCATTGTATGTTTTGTTTTGTTGTGCTTTGTGTTTTTCAGAGACAGGGTCTCACTGTCTTGCCTCAGCCTCTCTGGTGCTGAGATTATAGACATGTGCCAGAAGGCCTGGTTCCTATTGTGTGGTTTTCATAGTGAATGTTCACTATGTACTATTTAAACTATACTTTTTTTGTATGTGTTATTGTACCTTTGAAATCCAGATTATCTCTGTTTTTTGTATAAGGAAATTGAATTTGAGAAACTAAATAATTTGTGTAGGCCACATTGCTAAAAATGGCAGAGTCAGCATTTCACTGAAGCCTGGACATGCTGGGTCCAGTGCTTTGATGGGCCATTGATGGAGTGCTCCTCACAGTGTCTTTCTTGTAGATTGTCTCTTGAATGCTTGTTTCTTCTCACCTTTTAAGCAGTGATATTAGGTTAAACTGTCACTTAGAAAATTCCAGGTTTTTTAAAAATTTATTTCTTATTTGCATTCATTAGCTAGTTCTGTGGTAGTACTTTTACCTATCTTTGCTCTTTATTGTTTTCCTGTATTAGTGCTGTAGTATGTGTTACTGAGTAATGGGATGTCATTAAATTAAAAATTCTGCTTAAATACAGAGCATGTTAAGTGTCTGGCACTTCCTTCCTTCCTCAGCATAGACTCAGCAAACCACACTGCTGTCACCTACTTGCTGTGTCTTCTTAGTATCTCTAAAACAGCTACACTAAAACCTACAGAGGGAGGAGACATTTGTTCAGAGATTGCCAGTACCTTAGCCTCAGTACACTTAATAAGGCACCAAGAAAGAATGTAGCAAAGAGGCTGTCATCTATGATGTAGAAATAGTGTGATAAGCCCAGTGAAGAGTGAAGAGACCTACATTGGGATTTGGGTGTGAGAACTGTTTTTTTTTCTCCCCCCTCCTTCCCTTTTCCTTTGTGGAAGGTAGAATTAACAAATCTCAATAAGTTATAATAGGAGAGGTATCCAAAAACTCAGTGTACCTAAGGTATTTGTTTTTGTTACTTCCCTTAGACTGGCTAACATAAATTGACCAGTGTTATCTAGAGTGGAAGAGAACCCACAAATGTAGTTTTGTTACTTTTTACTTTTAAGGTAGAATTATCCTTCTAAAAATTAAAGTAGTGAACTAAATTTAAGCTAGATGTTCTGCTAAGACCTTGACTCCTTGTTTGGATAAGCCTTGTCCTCAAGATTCACATTGCTTTCACTTGGCAAGCCGCAAAGAAATTTGTCATTGAATCTCATATATCCATACAGCTCTTCTGTTTCCTTTGGTTGTTAATGATTTTAGATAACCTTGATGGTAGGTGACAAATGTCACTCTATACTAAGTTTAGCATCTGTGCATCTTAGTTTCCTATTGCCATGTTCCTTCAAAAGTAACAGGGAAAGCGAGTTTAAAAGAAGCTATCCAGGCTAGGTGTGGTGGTTCACACCTTTAATTGTAGCACTTGGGAAGTAGGTGAATCTGAGTTTGAGGCCATTCTGGTCTACAGAGTTCAGTTCCAGGATAGTCAGGTATACAAAGAAACCCTGCCTAGAAAAAAAACTAAATAAATAAGTCAGTTAAGACAAGCAGATGACAATTTCTTATTGCTATTTTATTAGATTCTATGATCTTTTTGTATATTTTGCACGATTGATTGATTATTATGTTGGTTTTTTTGTTTGTTTATCTGTTTGTTTGTTTTTGAGACAGGGTTTCTCTTTGTAGTCCTGGCTGTCCTGAAACTCACTCTGTAGACCAGAGTTGCCTCAAACTCAGAGATCCCCTGACTCTGCTTCCTAAATGCTGGGATTAAAGGTATGCACCACCACTGCCCAGCTAGATAATTTTTTAAAGAAAAAGAAAGTTCGGGGCTGGCCGGAGACCAGAGCGAGCAGGGTTGACGGGAAGGAGGGGAAAAAAAAAGAAAAAGAAAGTTTATCACATTGAATGTAATTGTTGATTTTTAAGACATATTTGATTTCAAGAAGTGTTATGCCGCAATTGTGCTTCTTAGACAATGAACAAATAAATAATAAGTAAATTATTTTACTTACAGACTTTTATACATGAAAGATCATGAAGTAATAAATAACTCAATTTAGGCCAGTAAGATGCTTCAGTGGATAAAGGCACTTGCCAGCAAGCCTGGCGATCCTGACTATGCCCCCTAGGACTCACATAGTGGGAAGGGACAATCAAATCCAGGAATTGTCCTCTGACCTCTGTCTGGCCTATAGACCAGTGACAACGGAATAAAGAATAACCTACTCCTCAGCGAAATGTCACCTCATTGTTTACCTCTCCAGATAAAGGAGAAGCTACAAATGGTGGTGTGTGGTTATAATCCTTGCGGTGGGGATGCTGAGGCAGGAGGATTATGAGTTCTAGGCCAGCTTGGGCTATTTAATGAGACTTTGTCTCAAAAAACAAGAACAACAAAAAGAGAGGGAAGATAAAGGACAGTTTTTGGCCCTCAGTCCTTAATAACAGAGAAGTCCTTTGGAAGTAAACAAATTTGGTAGCACACGATCAAAATAATTTCAGAAAATGACATTGCTCCACTACCTTTCTTCTTCTCCCACACTTACTGCTCCCCACCCTACATATCTCCCGTGCTGGGAACCAGCAAGGTTTGTTCACTACACAAGTGCACAATCACTGTGTTACACTTGTAGCCCTAGCTTGTGTATTCTCTGGAAGCTGTCATCAATTATGAATTCACAAGGGACATTTTTCATCATTTAATAATTTGATCATATTTGGTAAGAATTGGATGTTTACAGATATATTTCTCCAAAGTGAAATAAGACTTATTTTTTGAGCTCGTCTCACTTTGGAGGGAATAATGTTGCTGTGAACATTTGTACACACCATTTTATATGAACATATATTGACATTTATGTGTTTTATACCCAGAAGTGAAAGGGTCATATAGTTATTTCTTTGTTTAACCTTTTGAGAAACTACTGAATGGTTTTTCATAGTCATTAGACCATTTTTATATTCCCATTGTCAATGTAAAAACCACAGCTCTTTGACTTCTATACAGGAAGTTTTAAGGAGAATTAAGAGATAGCTTGTTCTGGAGAAATTGTAAGTAGCCATAGCCCAGGATACAGATTTAGGTTACTTCAAATTTTATGTTCCAGCTTGGAAGCCATTTCACAGGGTTTTTATAGTTTTATACAAAGAATGGCATAATTCAAAGTAATGTTAAAATACATTGGTGGGTACACCCGAGTGCTGTGTACGAGAAGGGTGAGCTATTTTATAGGCCCAAGGTGCTATCTGATAACATTCTTAACTCTTGATTGGTAGAAGTCAGTGATCTGATAGGTTATCTTGAGGTGTGATCTCACAGTGATGAGGAAAGTCTCACTGGGATGAGGCACAATCACATGAACAAAGAATAAACAGTGTTCTTGAAGGTTCCAAGCATGAGTGGATGCTTTTCACTGTGATCACTGTGTGCTCACTGGACTGGGCACTCATGCTGGAGCACTGACAAATCTGGCTTCACTGGTTGCTTTGCACCCTCTACCGGTCGGTCCTTCAGAGCACCATGGGAAGTCACCTGTATATGACCTGGAATGTGGTGTTGAATTAAATGGCATTACCTACCCAGTAGCATAGTGCCAAAAGTAAGTTCTCAAAGATAGCAGCAATTATCTCACTGTGGAAAAAGTACAATTCCTGAAAAGATGCTGTGTCTGGCTATGAACAAGGACCCCCAGAAGAAACATCTGTGTCTGCAGAAACTGACTGACCCATCGGTACTTCAGTACTGAGGAGAGACTAGAATTTGGTAGGATCACAGGCTAACTATTTCCTCTTGGGCTAGTGTTTCCCTTCTCAAACAGCCATTCCTTACCCCAATCTGTATCTGAATTAGTATCTCAAAGCACATTGTACTTTCTTTAGATTTCTGCAGAACTCCTGTGTGACTTCAGATGGCTCTTTTATAATAATGTACCTAATATACTTTCCCATAACGAATCATGTTATGGCTGGGAAATTTTCCTATAGCAAGAGTGCTTCTGTAGGTGACTTCAGTATCCTGTTTCTTCCATTTGGTTATTGGAAGTTTGCAGTACCTTGTTATGATCACTTGATTTATTACCTGTCATTAACACTCAAAAGGTACTGCACTGGACTATCAGTATTTGGAAGAATGTATCCTACTTAATGCCACATATACAAAGTAACTCAGAATGATTCAATAATGTAAGACCTAAATCTGTAAAACTCTTAGAAGAAATCTTTGTGATCTTACATTTAAACTATATATTTCCAGATATGACACTAAAAGTATAGGCAACAACAGGAAAGACTAGATAGATTTATCAGATTAAAATCTTTTGTACATTAAAGGATATTATAAAGAAAATGAGAAGAGCCTGTATAATAAGGCAGTTCATGCTGCAAATTACGTAAGTGCAGCCCTAGAAAGTTTATTATCCAGAATATATTTAGAACTCCTGGGCTGGAAAGATGATGGCTTAATGTTAAGAGCACTGGCTGCTCTTGTAAAGGACCCAGGTTCAGTTCCCAGCACCCACATGGCAGCTTTCCGCTGTCTGTAACTCTGGTTCCAGAGGATCTGACGCTCTCACACAGACATTTGTGCCATATTTTATGTGGCAAAACACCAAATAAAATCAAAATAAATACCCACCCCCAAAAGCAAAACAACTCCTAGGTGCTCAGGAGATGGGTCAGTGGGTAAGTACTACCCAGCAAGTTTGAAGACAACCTTAGTTTAGATCCCCAGCATCCACAGAAAGGTGGTTGTGGCAGCCTGCCTGTAATTCTGGCCTTGGTGAGTAGAGACAGAATTCCTAGATGAAGCTGGCTAGTCATACTAAGCATATCAGCAGGCTCTGGGTTTGATTGAGAGACCCTGCACAAGCTTAATTCAGGATGATTCCTAGCAACAACCTCAGTCAGGCTTTGACATGCACTCAGCATGTACAGAAACGACCTAGATTTGATTTCAGGTACCTGCATGGTGTCTTACAACCATCCAATTCAGTTTCCGGGGCTCTGACATCCTCTTCTAACCTCCACAGGCAGTCTGCATACACATGATTCACATACACATAGATAGCAGTCATTATGTAAAAGAAATCTTTAAAACATTAAAGGTTGGGGTGTGCTCTTAAAACTCAACAAAGAAATGACGCTCATTCAGTAATAGATCTCTGGGTGTTTAGGATGTAGCTCAGCCAGTAGAATGGTGCATAGTATATATAAAGCTCCGGTTTGGAACACTGAATAAACCAGATGTGGTGGTACACTCCTGTAGTACTTTGGAAGAGGCAGGAGGATCAGTTCAGGTTTTCCTCGGTTAAGTTACATAGTAATTTTGAGGTCAGTCCTGGTTTCATGAGACTGTCTCTAAAGTAGATGACAAGCTTACCCTGGGTCCTATAACATGAGAGGAAAATTTAATGGTTAAAGAATTTTAAGTAGTCTCTCACTGCCAATATGCCTTTCCAGCATTGGGATTATAAACACACCTAGCTTTGACATGGGTGCTTATCTGAACACACAGTTAATGCTTTCAGAGCTGACACTTTTCTAACTGAGCCATTTTCCTCACCCAAGAAATGTTTAGAAAATGAAAAGTAGTAATGGGTACTCAAAATCCTAAATAAAATTAATAATAATTGTGGGTTATGCAGTTAAAAAGGTTAAAATGGTAAATTTTATTTTAAATATTTATTATACATAAAATAAACTTAATATATGTATATAAATATCCACAGTAAATAAAATTTAATGCAGTGGGTTTCTTTAGATTTAGCAAGAACCTTAGCTTCAACATTTTCACTGTTAGTACCAGTAAGAGCCAGAGAGGGTGCAGATGGTTATCACCAAGTCCAGTGATCTGGTTGAAGGAGAGAACTGACTCCTGAAAGTTGTTCTTTGACCTTAAGATGCATGCTGTAGTGCATGTGTACACTTGTGTGCACACACACAAACACAGATAATATCACCTGTAAAGACATAATTACTCTCAGAGGTAAGACTGGTTGGGAAGAGCAGAGGATTGGCAGAATGGGAGGGGCGTGGAAGAGGATTATGGAGAGGTGACTTCAATCACAGTAGTCACCAAGTCTGCAGGAAAGCAGTGAGTATAAATACAGTTTGGGGGGTGGAAAGGTAGCTCAGCCATTAAGAAGAGCACTTGCTGCTCCTTTGGAGGACCCAAGATTGGTTCCTAGCATCACATAGTTGCTCAAAACTGGCTGTAGCTCCAATTCCAGAGCATCTGACACCATTTTATTTGGCTTCATGGGCACTGCATAGATATGGCACACATGTATTCTTGCAGGAAAAATACTCATATGCATAAAATAAAACAGAAAAAAAGGTTAAAAATTATAAAAATATACATTATATAAATGTATAAAAACATAATGAAAACTGTTGTCATATTAATATAGGCTATAAGATTCAAAATTTACTATGATATTAGACATAACATTAGAAGTGGTTCAGCAAAATATATGCTTAATCCCCAGAAAATAAAAATGGGAAATTAAAATGAATCTATCACTAACAATGGTAATTTACCTCTTAAACCTGTTCCAAACACATGACTGAAGCTAGTGTTGGTAAACAATATTTACCTACATTTTGAAGATTTATTAGCATACTATTTTTTTTTACTAGCTCTTTTGACTCCTTCTTGTGTTCTAATTGATTCTTCTTATGGCTTTCTAGAACTCTTTTCAGGTTTGCGTATGTATAATGGAGGCATGACTCAGCGAGTATGTGATTGGCACACTCCTTGTCTTTTAGTTGTCCTAAACCTCCATTTACAGAAGAAGAGCCTGCAAAGCCAAGTCGGACAGGTGATTGACTCAGCAAAATCACCCTGCTGGTAGGGAGAGGCAAGATTTGAAACTCAAGCTATGTGATTTTAAACTTTCATGTAAGTTAAACCCTCAATCAGTAGACAGAAAAAAAAAAAAGTGATAAAAATCAGGGCAGTAATTAGTGAAATGGGGCATAAAAGAAGGCTACAAAGGATCAGTTAAAACAAAGTCGTGTGTGTGTGTGTGTGTGTGTGTGTGTGTGTGTGTGTATGTGTGTATGTGTGTGTGCGCCATTATTGTATGGGTGCCAACATAGGTCACATCATATGACTTGGAGCTCTCCTATCTCTGTCTTTCTTTTTCTCACACACATGTGACTTGTGTGCATACATGTGTGTGCACACATACATATGTACTCTCACAAATAAGGAAAAGCAATTTTTATACAGTCTGGCCAATCCTTTTGATCACAATGCCACTGATTCACAAATGCCACTACCTGAAGAAACCCTTTGTTAGGTCACTCTTCCTCCATTGGTTGTATTGGTATTTCTGTTCTGTATTCTTGTATTTGTAGATTATCTATTGATGGATTGGTTGATCAGTTTTATTTCTTGGTACAGAACCATTTCTGTTGTTCTCATTGGTTGGTTGCCTTGGCTTGAGACAGGGTGTCATGTATCCCAGGCTGTCCTCAGACTGGCTGTGTAGGATGATGTTGAACTTTCTTTCAGACCTCTTGCCTCTGCCTGCCAGTACTAGGGTTGGTTACAAGTGTGCACCACCACATCTGACTTATGCAGTGCTGGAGGTGGAACCCAGGACTTCATGCCTACTAAGCAAGCACTCCATCAACTAAAATATAATTCCCTTCTCTCATCTTTGCCTTCCCTGTATTAAGTGAGAGCTTGTCACTATTGGAGCTCTGGTATTTGATTCAGATCTCCTGAACAACTGATGTTTCTAAAACAGGCAGAGATCATCATAGCTCAGTTCTGGTGAAGCATAATTTTAAAATATATGCAAATATGGAACTAGAGTTATCATTTTCAGTGTATTCTGTATCCACATCTCTCCTGGTGGTAGCTGACTTCTATTGGTAGTATTTGAAATATATTTTTTAACAGCTTATTAGAGAGAGTAATGCTTATATCCCTCATTTATCCCTCTTTGCCCATTTCCTTGCTGTGGATAACAACATAATCCAATCTAAGATTTGAGATGTTTTTCTACATTTCATAAACTTGACACTTTCCCAGGTGAGGTGGCACACATGTGTAATCTAAGGATTTGAGAGGCAGAGGCAAAAGGAGTACAAAGACAGCCTCAGCTACATTGTGAATTTGAGGTCAGTGTGTGCTACTTGAGCCCTTGTCTCAAAATAACAAAATTAATACTTTTAAAATAAACAATTCAGTGTTTTTTGTCTTGTTTTTATTTTTGTACTTGTTTTTATATATTTGCAAGAAGTTTATAACCTATCTTAATTTCAAAACATTTTTCCACTCAAAAGTGAAAGCCATACACATTAGGTCATACTTCCTATTTACCCCATCTCTCCTGCTGTCTCAGTTGCTTTTCTGTTGCTGTGATAAAATACTGACAAGCAAGCAGCTTAAAGGAGAAAAGGTTTATTGTAGATCTCAGTTTGAGGTACAGTTTATCACGATGGTAAAGCCAAGGCAGCAGGAGCTTGAGTCAGCTGCTTCCATTGCATCCATTGCTTTCTGAGGCTCAGTTCTCTTTCTCCGTTTATCTAGGCTAGGATCCCAGCTACGGAATGGTGCTGCCTACAGTAGGCGAGTCTTCCCATCTCGATTTCTATAACTAAGATGATCCGACACAGGCATGTCCTGATGAGTCTAGATTCTGTGACACTGACAGCACCCTTCATCACATCTGCCAACTGCTAATCTATTTTCTGTCTCCAAACTTAAATTTCAACATGTTAGACATTCTGAGAACCCTAGAATCAATAGGATCTTGTAGTAGATATTCTTTTGTGTGGTTTCTTGCATTAGCATGTTTTCCAATTCATCCAGGCAGCCATATACTTTGTTTGTTATTGCTTTGCTTGGTTGTTATTTTCCCTTTTCTTTGAGGGGTAGATACTGAGGATAGGTCTAAGGCAGTGGTTCCCAACGTTCATAATGCTGCAACCCTTTAATATAGTTCCTCATGTTGTGGTGACCCCAACCATAAAATTATTTTTGTTGCTACTTCATAACTGTACTTTTGCTGTTGTTAATAATGTAAATACTGATTTTCTGATGGTCTTAAGTGACCCCTGTGAAGGGTCTTCTGACCTCCCAAAGGGGTCATGGCCCACAGGTTGAGAACTATACCCTAAGGCCTTTTCATGCTATACAGCTGAGCCCTATGTCCATCTGTGCTTCATTTCCTGATAACGGCTATATGCAGTTTCACTATGTGGATCTGTTGTATTATGTTTTTCTGTTGACACTTGAGTTGCTTCTGCCTTTTAGCTACTGGGAATAATATCGTTCTTTTTTTATGTTTTATTTTTCCTATGTAAATTCTAAGAGTTGCTAAATAAAGTGGTAACTAATGGTCATTATTTGGGAAGCTAACAGCTTATAGCTATACTACTTGACAATCTAGGACTGGTCTTGTTTGTTGGTGTGATACACCTCTTCACATCCTGCCACTTTAGCTTTTGATATATACAGCCATTTCATGTATACCCTATGTCACCTACACTTTTCATTAAATGGTACCCCTGAGGTTTTTATTTGCTTTGTTTCATGAGCGCATGCACACACACACACACACACACATACATAAACAAAAAAATGTGCTGTCAATTAGAGGGAGTTTTGTGAAATTCTAGGAAAATGGGGTATTTATCCTTTTTGTAAGACTTTTACCATTTTCTATGTAGTTCTTGGTCATATCGTTTGCCTTATATTGACCTCTACTTTTTTTTTTTTTAAACTAGTTAAAAGATGGCACTAGGGACAGCTGGGAAAGTGTACCACTTCCAGAAGTCCATCCTAGTTCTATTCCTGGATTAAGAGGGCTGCTGAAGTCGGGCGTGGTGGCTCACGCCTTTAATCCCAGCACTCGGGAGGCAGAGGCAGGAGGATTTCTGAGTTCGAGGCCAGCCTGGTTTACAAAGTGAGTTTCAGGACAGCCAGGGCTATACAGAGAAACCCTGTCTCGAAAAACTAAAAAAACAAAAACAAAAAAACAAAAAGAGGGCTGCTGAATCGTTCTCTCTTGTCTCCTGTCTGTTTCTTTCAAATCTCTACTTTAACCAAGGCCCTGGTTCCAGAACAGTTCCTCTTCTTGTTTTGCTTCTACTGCTTTAGCCCTCAGTTTGCTATTTGTTGCAATAACAATAAAAATTCCATGACTGCTAGGGGTGGTGGTGCACGCCTTTAATCCCAGCACTTGGGAGGCAGAGGCAGGTGGATTTCTGAGTTCGAGGCCAGCCTGGTCTGCAAAGTGAGTTTCAGGACAGCCAGGGCTATACAGAGAAACCCTGTCTCAAAAAACCAAAAAAAAAAAAAAAAAAAAAAAAAAAAAATCCACGACATTGGCAGATACATTGCATAATGTTTTATGCACTTACCAGCCTCCCAAGATCATCTTCATCATCACCCTTTTATTGCTGAAAACAAACACAATCGCATGGTCTGAGAAGTTTTATCCCTCTGGAATTTAGCACATGAATCTTTCCTAGCTTCTAATGAAAGAATCTAAGAAAGAGTTTTTTCTGGGAAGAGAGCTTACTCCACTCCTTGTGTTATGTGAGACTAGGTGTCACTGTTCACTCCAGGCATGTCTGTCTGAACTGAACCTTGTTGTCCTTCTCACTCCATCTCTGTGCACATGGCAGGCATGACCCCACACCTAGATTTGCACTGACTTTTGAGTGGAACATTTCCACATGTTTTCTCTTCAGTCTGTTACAGTTGCTCTGATTTGGCTTATGTAGGAAAAGAGTTCTGAAACATTCGAGTTAAAACCTGTTACAGAAGTTGTAAAATGCCTAGGGGTGGAATTTATACTGTACTGATAATAAAGAAGACACTGATTTGAAGAGAGCTTCTATTGAATAGATCTGTAGAATTTGACATGGTTTTGAACTTCTGTCTAGTAATAAAAATGAACAAGCTGTCCCCCATGCCTTCCTTTTGAAAGATTATCAAATAATTATTCTCATATGGAAAAAATATATCCACAAAATACACAAAGTTGTTGAACAGATAAAAAGCAAGATAAATTATTTTTTCACGTCATTGTTAATGTTTTTAGATTTATTTACTTTACTTTTTATATGTATGTTAATTTTATATGTGTTTTGCCTGTATATATGTATATGTGCCACACATGTACCTGGTGCCCTCCAAGGTCAGAAGAGGGCATCAGATCTTTCTAGACTGGAGTCATGGATGTTTGCATGCCATCGTGTGAGTGCTGGGAACTGAACTGGGGTCCTCTTCAAGAGTAGCAAGTGTTTCTATCCATTGAGCCCTTCTCCACCTCCAGAGATTCTTTCTTAAGTTGTTACAGGCATTAGTAAATATTTCTGATGGATCTAAGTAGTATGCAATGTAGATTGGAATTGGAGTTGCTTGTCGTTTCTGAATTCTTTTCTCTATATATGTATTAATAAGAACACAACATAATCATAGAAAACAACCAATGTTTATTACTATTCAACTTAATATTGCGATGACAAAATAGTTTTTAAAAAAACCCATCCTAAACAGGGAAACATTTATTTTGGCTCATGGTTTCAGAGGTTTGAGTGCGCACAGTCTTGGCTCTCTGTCCCTGGGCCTGTGGTAAGGTAGAGCATCATTTCAGGGAGTATGTGGTACAGCAGTGCTCTTCATCCCATGCACTCCCAGAAAAAAGTGGGCACAATAAATAGGGACAATAATAGACCTTCAGTGACCTGCTTGTACAGCTAACCCCCACCTACTAAACTAATAAGCTTTCAACACGTGTAAGCCTTTGGGTGCCATTCCAAATCCAAAGTATAATAAATACCAACAAAAATCATTTTCATATATTGAGCTATTAATTTTCTGTTACAGATCTGCCAAGAGTTTAACAGTACCTGGGCATGGGAGATGGAGAAGAAAGGCTATCTTGAAATGAGTGTTGAATGCAAACTAGCACTCTTAAAGGTAATGCATGTATTATTTGTTGCAATAGTTTTAATTTAAAAGTTTACTCTGATTCTTAAATTACAAAATAAAGAAAACCATGGGTCAGCAGGAGAGTTCAGTGGGTAAAAGTATTTGCCACTAAGTCTGACAACCTGAGTTTGGGTTCCTGGGATCTCCATGGTAGAAAGAGAAATGAGTCTGCAGAATTGTCCTCTGACTTCATATGTGTGCTATGGCATGCAAGTGCCCTCACAAAATAAGCAAATATAGGTTATAAAACTTTTTGAAGTAAAAGAAGACTGATTATGGATAGCTACACCTGTAATCTGAGAACTTGGGAGGCTGACTCAGGACGGCTCTGAATTTGAGGCCTCCTGGGCCCAATTAAAAGCAGTGAGGGAAGAGCAGACATTCTAGGACTAGAAGACAATAAGTTCTTTCATTTTTTTTTTCTTTTTTTTCAGTGATTAAAAAGTCTGTTCAGGGCTGAGGAATGGTTTTGCAGGTAGAGTCCTTGCCTGACAGGCATAGGGAACAGATGTCAGATTTCCAGAACCTATACAAAGCCAGGTGGTGTGAGTCTGCCTATAATCCCAGCCCTTGGGAGGCAAGCTGGATAGGTACGCCAGGCAAACAAAGCCTTGTGCTCTGGGGTCAGTGAGGGACCTGTCTGAATAAAAAAACAATGAAGAATGGTCTACAAAGACATACCTTACATTAATCACTGGCCTCCATGTGTAGGAACACCCACACACATGCAAAAAAGTGCATATGCACAGCACACACATAAACGTCAAGTCTTGTCTTTCCTTCTTTAAGGATTGTCTTTACAGTCTAGTTTTAATTGTTTCTGATTAGAGATGCAGTAACAGAAAAGGGAAGCAGGTGCTTTGGTTGTTTTCTTCATTGTTTCTGCTGCCACTTTCATCAGTCACTGTATCTTACAGACTGTTGATAATGAACTCACTTAATATGTTTGAAGTCCTCATTGTTTTCCAAATAAGTAAGGGTATGCCATTATGTTACTAAACACCTTCATGTAACCAAAAGTATTTGATTAAAATGGATTATCTCAGTATAAGGTTACTTTCAAGTTTGAGTTTTCTTTTGTTTCTTTTGTTACTAACAAGTGGTCAGTGTAACAGAAGAAGCTAATAGTGAAAAGAGGAGTGAGATTTTCATTGTTTTGGGAGTTCATAATGCTTCTTTGGTAACATTCTTATTTATATGTCCTGAAGGGTTTTTGGTGATACTTTTGTTTGTTTGCTTGCTTGGTTTTTTTGTTTGTTTGTTTTTGAGACTGGATTTTTCTACGTAGCCCTGGCTGTCTTAGAACTCACTCTGTAGACCAGGCTAGCCTTGATCTCAGAGATACAACTGCTTCTGCCTAAGGAGTTCTGGAATTAAAGGCATGTGCTACATTAATATACAGTATGTATATGAGATAAGATAAGGCTAGTGTAGCTGTTATTCTATTGTTAGACATTAATTGCTTTTTTAGCTCACATGAAAAGTCTACAAGATGCTCACAGCAATCTTTCTGAGGTACCCTGTCCACTTGGCATTTATATTTGTAATGTGTCCAAATTTGTCCTTGTGTTTTATTTGGTTGAACCTGGACTTTTCTGTTTTGCAAAGATTTGTCTTAAACTCTTAGGCTCAAGGGGTCTTCCTACATCAGCCTTCAGAGTAAAAGAAAAAATAGGATTCTTTAAAATACTGCTTAGAAACAAAATGTGTGACAGTTTGCCAGAAATGCTTAAATGGTATGGTCCAATGATTCAGCACTCCTACTGTTGGCTGTACATCCTACGGAAGTGAAATCAGCGTTAAAGCAAATAAATAAACCAGCAAAAACCAAAGTATGGCTCTCATATCCACACTTGACTTCTCATGTGCACTACAGCAGTAATCATAATATTGATAGATCTTAGTGATTAAGAAATGCATTTGTAGCCAGGCGTGGTGGCGCACGCCTTTAATCCCAGCACTTGGGAGGCAGAGGCAGGTGGATTTCTGAGATCGAGGCCAGCCTGGTCTACAAAGTGAGTTCCAGGACAGCCAGGACTATACAGAGAAACCCTGTCTCGAAAAACCAAAAAAAAAAAAAAAGAAATGCATTTGTAGTCTCTAAGAATAAGTGCTGGTGATATGGCCAGTGAGTAAAAATAGCTACCCTCTGAAGTCTCTCAAGTCTGAAGACCTGAGTTTAATTCTGGGACTTCAGAAGGAGAGAACCTGTTCCTACAAGTTGACCTCTGACCTACACATGTAAGCTGTGGGCACATGTGTGCCCACAGACACATAAAGAAAAATAAGTAAAAATGTAATTTAAAATCCCAGCACTCGGGAGGCAGAGGCAGGCGGATTTCTGAGTTCAAGGCTAGCCTGGTCTACAAAGTGAGTTCAAGGACAGCCAGGGCTACACAGAGAAACCCTGTCTCCAAAAACCAAAAAAAAAAAAAAAAAAGTAATTTAAGACATTTTTAAATTAAGAAGACATTGTGTTAAGTGTAGTAAGCCAGGCACATAAAGAAATTACACCATGTTCTCACTTTAGTTAAAGAGTCAATACAGGGCTCATGAGATGGCTCAGCGGTTAAGAGCGCCGACTGCTCTTCCAAAGGTCCTGAGTTCAAATCCCAGCAACCACATGGTGGCTCACAACCATCCATAATGAAATTTAATGCCCTCTTCTGGAGTGTCTGAAGACAACTACAGTGTACTTACATATAAGAAATAAATAAATAAAATTTAAAAAAAATAAAAGGAAAAAAAAAGAATTAAAAACAACAACAACAAAAAAGAGTCAATACAACAGTGTTTAACTCCAGTTAGTAGGGTGACAATCAGATTGGAGAGATTTTGGGTAAACTTACAAAGTTTCAATAGTTGGGTGATATATTGTTAAGGTGATTATAATTACATACTTGAAAATTGTTAGTTGATTTTTAAGTGTTCTTATCACAATTATGCTTGATTTGATCATTCTACATTGTTTATATATTAGATCATAAATGTATGAGATTTTTATTTACCAACTATATTAATAGTTTTAAAATATAAGTGAACATTTAAATACAGTATTAAATATGGTAATTGGGGAGTTTTTAGTGCACATAATAAACTCAGTTTAGTAATATAATTTGATTTGTGTATAAGTTAAACTATACATACATGTTAATATATATTAAAACTCTACATTGGTATAAAGTTAAAATGTTATCTTTCAATTTCCTTTTTGAAGTTGATTAAGCAGATTCTATGTACTAAGATGAAAGAGTAGTACAAAACAAATTGAACTGTGTGGCCTCTTGGCTCTGTCCCTGAATTAGTCCTGAAAGTGTGTCGTATTTATTTGAGAAATGTATGCACAGTATTTTAAGCCACAGTATAACTGTTTTTCAGTATCTCTGTGAGTGTCAGTTTGATGACAATCTTAAATTCAAGAATATAATTAATGAGGAGGATGCTGATACTATGCGTCTCCAGCCAATTGGGCGAGACAAAGATGGCCTCATGTATTGGTACCAGCTGGATCAAGACCACAATGTGAGAATGTACATAGAAGAACAAGATGATCAAGATGGCTCTTCTTGGAAATGCATTGTCAGGTACCTTTATTGGAATCTTTTTATGAACTGCTCTCTTTGATCTGTGATGCCAGAATGGTCTTTTGCTTAGTGGGAATTGCCAAATTTTCTAAGGCTAATCTAATCTAGTACTCAGCACAATGTCCATAGTAGGTACTTATTATTTGCCAAATAAATATAAATACAATTTCCATCCATAGTAAGACGTATACTTTGTGCCCAAAATGTTGTGATTTGAATATTAATGTATAAGTTCTATGTGTAGAAGAACATATTCTTAGATATATATGTATATCAAAGTACTGTTTGGTTTTCTTTTTCCTATTTCAATTTGACCAGTTCATCTGATTTTTTTCTTGGAGTTCTGGAGAACATTGTGCTTTTGTTACATTTTTAAATTTTTTTTGTTTTTTATTTCTCATTTGTACGGACAGTTAAATACCTTGAAATTAATTTGTTTTGCTTTTTAAAAATAGATCAATGATACTGGATCTTTGCAGAAATTTTTTGTGTTTTTAATTTTCTATTTTGCAATTTCATTATTTATAAATATCATTAATAGCCATATTATGTAAAATGTTGGAACTTAGTGGCATGACAAAATAGGGAAACCTCGTCTAACTTTTTGGTATAAATAGCTGCTTTGACATGAACTCTTACTTGGTTTTGCCCCATCTTTATCTTTAGTATATTTTTATTAGTGATTACTAATTCATTATTAACATTCATTTGATTAGTAAAGCTCAACTTTTTTCCATTCTCTAAAGATAAGTATGAGCTGAATGAGTTCATGGGGTGTTATTAGCAGGTATAATACCTGCTTCTCTTTTGCTGTTGTTTTGGTTTGTATTGGTTTTGGTTTTTCAAGGCTGTTCTAGAACTGGCTTTGTAGTCCAGACTTGCCTCGAACTCACAGAGATCCTGTTCTCTGTGCCTCCTGAGTACTGGGATTAGACTAAGCCAACAGCGTCTGGCATGGTTCTCTTTTTACCTGAGTTTCTAAATGAAGGTAAGCAACATGCTCCTGTAATAACATTTTCTCCCTCTTGTTCGTTGTGAATGTAGTGCTCTCTTCATGATGTTCTACTGCCAAGTGTACTGTTGCAAATGAAAATATTTTCTCCTGCTTTGTAGATCAAGAAAATGTAACAAGAGAAATTATGTTTACTATTGCTAATGCTTATTTTCGTAAAACAATTTTCACATACACACTCTTAAATATGTCCATGATTTTTTTAACCTAGTTGGTGTATTTGAATCTGTTGTTTTTTTTTTTTTTTTGCCACATATAGAAACGTTACTTCTTTCTCTCTAAAATTTTTTCTGTGTTTCATTTAACTTTTGCATATGTCTCTGTTGGTATGCATATGTGTTTGCATGTGTGTGAGCACACTGTACACGTGTGTTGGCTGAGAAGCTGACATTGGGAGGCTTCCTCAGCTACCCTCCACCTTCTTCATTGAGGCAAAGTCTCTCACTTGAAATCAGAGCTCTCTTATCATGGCTAGCCAGCTTGCTTTAGGGATCCCTGTTTCCTCTGCCTCCTGCATGCTGGGATTTCAGGTGGGCTGCTATGCCCACTAGGCATTTATGTGGTTTCTGATTCTGCTCTGGTCCTCATATTTTCCTGGCAAGCACTTTACCCACTGAGCCATCTTCCCAACCTTATGTTAAGGTAGTGATACTGCCCCTATGGGAGATTACGCTAAGATCATACTGCATGCTCAGTAAACATTTGCTCTCTTCTGCCTACTTTTTTTTTTTTAATAGAACATGTCACATTAAACAAATTTAAATGTGTGTGTGTGCATGACACAGCTTACATGTGGAAGTCATAGGATAATTTTGGGGAGTTGGTTCTCTCCACCTTTATGTAGATTCTAGGGATTGAAATTGGGTCCTCGGGGCTGTGCTGTTTAGAGCCACAGCACAACCCTGTGCTCCCCCATTTACAACTTGGTTTTATAAACTTCTAATTCTAAACACTGAAATTTTGTATCTTTTTTTTAAAAAAAAATATTTATCAACAGATGGTTAAAATTCCCACAGTGTTTCTCACCCCCTTTCAGCCATGACTGGCTTTATTTCTAGTTGCTCTGGCTTCAAAAAACAAGAACAAGCTGCTAGGATTGTAGCAGTTCCCAGAGGGTTTCCTTACAGATATAAACCTTGAATTTAGTCTTCAGTTTTATATAACAGTCCTAGGGGCATATTCCCATAATCCTAGGTGGAAGATAACATTCCAGGTTATCCTTGGCTACACAGTGAGTTTAAAGCCAGCCTAGGCTGTGTGAGACCTTGTCTCAAAAAGAAAATGAACGCTGGGCGTGGTGGTGCACGCCTTTAAGGGGGGCAGAGGCAGGTGGGTTTCTGAGTTCGAGGACAGCCAGGGCTACACAGAGAAACCCTGTCTCGAAAAACCAAAAAAGAAAAAAAAAAAAAAGAAAATGAAAAATCAAACAACAAATTTCAAAACTAAACAGATGCCCTTCACAGGCGCCAGTGTCTATCTCTGATGAACATTAAATATTAAATGATGTGTCTACAGTCAGTGTTTAGAACCCAATGCTCATAAAAGAGCCTCAGCAGTTTTTCCACGGTAGCAATAGGGCTTTATTTAGTGAAATAGCAGGTTGTTTTTAGTCTTTATGAATTTTTTTTGTTTTGTTTGTTTTTGGTTTTGTTTTTTGGTTTCTTTTTGGTGGTGGTGGTGGTTGTTTTTTGGAGACTGTCTCTCACTATATATTCCTGGCTAGCCTTGAACTCGGAGACTGTCTGCCTCTGCCTCCTGATGAGATTAAAAAGCATGTACTACCCAGGCCCTGTTTGCGTTACTCTTAATTGGTATACTCAGTAATTCTGACCACATAATACAGAAATGTTTGAGACCATGCAGAAACATTTGAGTTCACTGACTGATACCCACAAACCTAGTTTTTAAACATGTGGTGGACACGTGTTCAGTTTATATTGTATACAGACTTGTACAGTAAGAAGTTGAAGGTATGAGGGTGGTGAGTAGCTTATCTAGCATCCCTGGCTGGATCTCAGGCTCCTGTGAAGTCCCTTGCTTTGTAAAGACTAGTCCTAGTTGTATAGTGTATGTTTTCTGGATAGCATTAGCTTTCTTCAGATTTCTTACTGGGAGTAGTCATACTTATTATGAGATGCTTGTGCCGTGGTGTTTTAGCTAGCTTGTAACTGAGTGAACTACTACTGGTAAATGTTGTGAACTGACTTGCCCGCTAAGCCTTTCTTTTTGTGAATATTAAAAGTGTATTTTGGCTTCCTCAAGAAGATACTGCTTCAGCTGCATGGCAGCACATGCTTTTAATCTCAGCAGACAGAGACAGGCAGCTCTTTGTGAGATTGAAGTCTGCCTCATTTATACAGTGAGAGTACAAGGAGATCCAGGCTTTGTAGTAGAAAGTCCCTATCTCAAGACAGACAAGAGAAATGACTAGATCTAGGGATATACTTAATTAGTGGAGTGCTTGCCTAACAAGTGGAGGACATGGATTTGATACCCAGCACATTCTCCCTAAAAATGGTATTACTGGGTTGGGGGTGGGGATGTAGTTTAGAAAAGGGTACTTGCATAATAAGTATAAAGCCTGCATTTTGATCACCACTAACAATACATACTTATCTCGTGATATGTATACTTAATATCTATTTGGTTCACAAAATAATGTGAGGTATAATCTCACTTGATCCTGATGAGGTCATACTGAGAATATAGTTAAATTCTGATCCCAAACATGAAAAAAAAAATGTTTAGTACAGGGGCTGGTGAGATGGCTCAGCGGGTAAGAGCACCTGAGTGCTCTTCCGAGGGTGATAAGTTCAAATCCCAGCAACCACATGGTGGCTCACAACCATCCTTAATGAGATCTGGCGCCCTCTTCTGGAAAGCCTGAAGACAGCTACAGTGTACTTACATATAATAAATAAAATAAATCTTAAAAAAAAAAATGTTTAGTACAATGAACTCCTTATGGGAGGAACACTAATTGAATAGGAATAGAGTTGATATAGAATAATTTAAGGAGATGTCTATTTTTAGACATATAAAGAATTAATTTGGGGAAGATATGTGGATGTGTGATGGGATTAAAAGGGCTGAGATATACATTGTAGTGCTGAATTGCGTTCCAAAGAAACAAGGTCATTTACTTTTATATTATACAGAAATGGTTGTTTTCTGCTAGATGCTGTCAAGGTGTTTTCTTATTAAACCTAGCTTATGTAAAGTAAGTTTTAAAAGTGGGATTAATCTTCATAGAAACTCTGGTGATGAGGAAAAGCAGTTCATACAAGCAGAAACTTGGCTTTTTGCTTTCTAGGCTACACTTGGGGCTTTTTGTTTGTTTCTTTCTTTCTTTAACTAGAGTATATAACTTTTTACTAGGAAAATGAGTAGGCAAGTTTCCTTTACTTGAAACAAATTCTTTAAAGAAATACTTTGGTGGTGGTTTTGATAACATTCTTCTCCTTAGTGAGGCCACAGTTTAAAACATGTTTCTGATCATCTTGAGCAGATGCTTATATAGCAAAAATTATCTAGGCTTCAGAATTATGTTTTTTTTTAAACATTTAATAGTAGTTTAATAGTAAGTGAGCCTTGTTATTGACCAGTAAGTCTAGAGACATAACTGGACATTGACAATTTAAAATGCCAAAATTACAAAGTGCAGTAATTTTCTAATACTGAAAATCTACCATAAGTAATAGTGTGTATTTATTAGCTACTGACAACTTAACTGTATTACCACAGATTTATAACTTCTCTTGGGCTGGACATGACTGGATGGCCTTAAGTAAGGATGCTATTGGAACCTGGAGGCTCAGAATCCCTAGAGCAGACAGGCTAGCTTTGGTGGCCCTCTCAGTGAGCTTTGGGTTTGATTGAGAGACTCTGCCTTAATTTGTACAGTGGGGACCAAGGGTGATGCAAGATGTTAGCCTTTGTCTTCAAAATGATGCACCGTGCGCCATTGGTGCCCACACGTGTGAACATGCAAAGTCATGCGTGCATATCTCATACTCATCTTACATAAAACAAAACCAAACATGTACTGTTGTTTATACAGTGCCTATTTGCATTTATTGTAGAATTAGTATAAATATGAGGCACATTAGAAGTAGTTAATGCATATATGTGCACATATTCCACATTGAAAATCATTTCATATATTCAGGTAAAAGAACTCAGATAAAAGTTGTTAAATTAGCCGGGCGTGTGGTGCACGCCTTTAATCCCAGCACTGGGGAGGCAGAGGCAGGTGGATTTCTGAGTTTGAGGCCAGCCTGGTCTACAAAGTGAGTTCCAGGACAGCCAGGGCTACACAGAGAAACCCTGTCTCGAAAAACAAAAACAAAAACAAACAAACAAAAAAAAAGTTGTTAAATTTTATTCAGCTAAGTTTGTTGGTATTTGGACATTCTCCTATAGAAAGTGGCAGTTTTATGTGGTTTAACTAACAAATTTCAGCAACAGAACTTGTTCCCCTTAGTTTTAAACCAGAATAGTATTTTTTACACTTATTTCATCACTTGTTTAGGCCTTTGGAAGGGGGGGCAAAAGCACATACAATACTTTTTTATAATTGATCAAATACTTTATGAAAGAACAAATATAAAATATAGTGACAAAAGTGTTAATATTTAGTCATCATGTGGGAGGAGTTGTGGCACACAGATCTTAAGTAGGCATGACTTAATCAGGTGCTTCCTTAAGTTAGAGAGATACTATAGAAAGTATTTAGATTCTAATTCTAGTAAGGAAAAAAACACTTGGTGTAGACAGGTGATTATTTCATAGAGTTACGTACATATGGCTAACATTAACATGATGACCAGCAGTCTGAGAGAATTCCCAGTGGAAACCAGTTAGGTATGACTTTATCTCCAAAGATTTTTTTTTTTAAAGATTTATTTTATTTATTATATGTAAGTACACTGTAGCTGTCTTCAGACACTCCAGAAGAGGGCGCCAGATCTCGTTACGGATGGTTGTGAGCCACCATGTGGATGCTGGGATTTGAACTTATCACCTTCGGAAGAGCAGTCGGGTGCTCTTAACCGCTGAGCCATCTCACCAGCCCCCCCCCCCCAGATATTTTACAAATTAATAATTTATAATTTCCACTAAAGTGACTAGGTGAATATTACTCAGAAATACAGGTATTAACAAGTTTATGAGCCAACTGGAACTTATATCTTGCCTTCTACAAATATAAATACTGTGACCACTTTGACTAACCATTTGGTGATGTCTTCAAATGTTAATATACTATTATACTGTCAGTTTCATTCCTTTGTACTTACTATTAAGACAAGGCTTAGCCGGGTGTGGTGGCGCATGCCTTTAATCCCAGCACTTGGGAGGCAGAGGCAGGCGGATTTCTGAGTTCGAGGCCAGTCTGGTCTACAAAGTGAGTTCCAGGACAGCCAGGGCTACACAAAGAAACCCTGTCTCGACGACCCCCCCCCCCCAAAAAAAAAAAAAAAAAAAAGACAAGGCTTGTTTGTATGAGCGTTTTCATTTCATCTTGATCTTCCATTTGCCTTTGCATTTTAAAACAGTCTTTACTCTGTATCTGAAGCTGCCCTTACCCACTATGCAGTTCAAGCCTAGCCTCAGCTATGACCTCATTCCTGTGACTATGGTTATACTTGATATAGCATCTTTTTTCCTAACAGTACTCATGCAGTAGATTACTGGTAAGCAGCAAAAAGAAATAATCTCATGTGATATGAATTTGTCTAAAAAATCCTTGGTTGTGAAAGAAGCCAAACAGATATAGTGTTTGACTTTATTTGTTTTAAGCTTAGGTATTAACAAGACTAATAAACTATGGTTGTAATAATCAACACTCTGACAGCAGCCAGGAGTGGTAACACACACTTGCAATTTTACTACTCAGGAAGCTGGGGCAGAAGGATCTTAAGTTTGAGGCCAGCCTGGGCTACTTAGTGAGTTCTGAGCCAGCTTGGGTTACATAGTGAGACCCTGTCTCAAGAATGAAAGCAGCATGTTTCATCTTGCTTTGGTAGGGGAGTTTATATACGTTAGTGTTTGGATATAGGTCTGTGTCTTCTGTTCCCCTGGTTCATGTTTTGGACTTGGTCCCCTGTGAGTAATACTCCTTTTGGGAAATGATGGACTCTTTTAAGACATGGAGAACCTAGCCTGAGGGAGGGAGTCAGAGGATGGGGTTTGGTAGCGCCCCCCCCCCGCCCCGCCCCCCCCCAGCTCACTACCTAGTCTCTACTTCCTGACTGCCCCTGCTCTTAACCACCATCTCTTCCCAGTCATGATGGGCTGTACCCTTCAAACTAAAGCCAAAGTAACTTTTTTCTTTCTTTTTTGCTGATTTTTGTCAGATCTTTGTTCAGAGCAGCAAGAGGAATGACTAGCACAGTGAGTGTCTGTGCAAAGTAACTAACTGAACTGGATGTTAAATGAGTTCCTTTTAACCTGGCATGCTGAAAAAGCTGGTAATCCCAGCATTTCTGAGGCTGAGCTAGGAGAACCATGAATTTAAGACCAGCCTGCTCTTCAAAGAAGACATCATGCCAAAGCAATAAAATTTTACAAGTAAACAAGAACATGCTACCTTCACAGCGTATGAGTTATACCTCTTAAAATATTTTTAAATTGATTGTGGTTTTGATAGTTATTTACAGAAATTTAAATTTTGAATAGTGAATACAATTTTTACATATCTTTATTCATAGACCTCTACCAGGACGTTTTTAATTTTTTTTTAATTATATAGTATATGTATGTTGCGGGTTATCCATGTGTGAATACAAGTGTTCACAGAGTCCAGAAGATCCTCTGGAACTAGAATCACAGGTTGTTGTGAGCTGCCTGATGTGGTACTGGGAACTGAACTCAAGTGTTGTGCAATGGCAGTGGGTGCTCATTACTACTGAGCCATTTCTAAAACTGTCAGGACATTAGCTATGCTGCTAACAATGATTAAGAAGGTGAGACCTAAGCAGGGTGTGCTGGTGTCTGCCATACAATTCTAGTACTTAGGAGGCAGCAACAGAAAGAAGGCTTACCACAAATTAGGCCAGACAAATGCTACAACTATTAATATAAAATATACAAAAATTGAAATTAAGTGATGAGAAGAAAGTGGGCTCTGGAGTCAGATCTTCCAGAATTCAATCCTGCTGTGAGCTTAGGGAAGTAACTGTCCCTCTGTGGATATCTCTGATTTTGTTCAGTTTGTTTTATTTTGAGAAAGGGTTTGCTATGTAGCCTGGGCTGTTCTTGAACCTGTGATCTGCCTACCTCAGCCTCCTGAGTGCTGGGAGTTTAGATAGGCACTACTATGCCTTTGTGTTGGAGTTGCACTAAAGCTTGCTGATTTGTGCTATCTTAATAATATTGTTGAAGTTATTAGCATGCCTCCATTTTCTTGGCTTCAGTAAAAGACTGTTGTTCCTCTCAGTTTTCATTTTTTGCTACCTCAACATGTAGTTGATTCATAAGAGACAGAATAATGTTGCTAAACCTTAAACCATAATGATAACTAATATAAGGTACTTACTATATTTATATTATGCTTTATCCTATTTTAAGGAGGATTCCCATTTTATGGAAAAAAAGATACAGGATCATAAATGTTTAAAAAAAAAATAGATGTGAGCTGTGGTGGAGAATATCCCAAGGTGTCCAGGAAGAGCTAGCTGAAGAGGCTATTCTTGCAGTTTGTCTGCTTGTGTTACCATTGGCTTCCAGGGCTATTGTTCCTGATGGTTTAGTCTTTACCACTAACTCACATCTGAAGAACTGTTAGACTCGCAGAAGGAATATTACATAAGACAATAGTTAACGGTGTGTCTCATTTCTCCAAAGTCTAGATTATTTAAGATACTTATGGGGCTGTAAGCATTAAAATCTAGTAAAGTTGTAAAGTTAGTCTGCCCTAAACTAAGATTCTAATCTTTTCTACCAACATAATGCAGTACAACCAATTTAAGTTTACCCCCTCCAACCCCACTAGTTTACAGATGAATGAGACTCAGCCTATGGTTATTTTATTAGGCTTTGACAATTACTGGGGGATAACCTCTAATCTCCTTTTCTAACTGCTGTCCTGGCTATCTCCCCAGCGGTGTACCCCAGGTACTTACTGGCCTTGTGCTCCTGGTCCATCTCCCCTCATGGCCGCCTCCTCCTCTTCTCTGTCATCTCTCTTCTCCATCCCCAGTCTGCTAACTCAAAACCCGCCTACCTCTGATCCCTCCAATAACTGGCTGTAGCCAGTTTTACTTAATTAATAGTTTTAAATCAGACAACAAGGTTTGCACAACAAAAGCTTGTAAATGTGAGAATTCCCTTGGAGGGCTAGACCTGCTGTACAGAATTTAGCATTACAATACATAGCAACAGACCTAACCTCCACATTTATTGAAAGTATCATCCTACAGAATAGCAGCCACTCCTTTTGCTGGATGAGTCAAAAGTCTTAGGACTGTTTCACCTCATTTGTTCTTGCTCTACATATAGTCTGTCAGCAAAACCAGCTTTCCATGCAAAATTAGTCTAGAATTTTACCATTTTCATCCCTTTCCTATCTACAATAGTCTCCAGCTACTGTCTTTGTTTTTATGAAAATTACATACAGCTTAGAACTTAGTTTGGGCATGATAGTACACATCTATAATTCAGGAGACTGAGGCAGTAAGATCTCTAGTTTGTTTACTATACCTACAAATATTATAGTCAGCATGACAAACCAACTCTCAACAGATTTCCCTCTACCCATGTTTTTGTTTTTTAAAGATCTAGTTACTTTTATTTTTATGTGTATGTGTGCTTTGTTTGTTTTATTCTTTTGTCTTCCACACATGTGTACATAGGCACACATATACACTTATATACATACAACAAACATACATCATGCTCACATACATATACAAAAGGATTGTAATTACTATGTGAAACATATTCTAGACTAAGAGAACAGAAGCACAGTCATTTTGTCCTAAAAGAATATGGTATTTTGGAGGGAAATTGCTGATATTATAGATTGAAGAGTGGTTTGAAGAAGAAAAAGGGAGGAAGGGGAAAATATCGAGATTGTTGTTAGGATCTATAGTTTTTTGTTTGTTTGTTTGTTTTTTGTTTGTTTGTTTTTCGAGACAGGGTTTCTCTGGAACTCACTCTGTAGACCAGGCTGGCCTCGAACTCAGAAATCCGCCTGCCTCTGCTTCCTGAGTGCTGGGATTAAAGGCGTGCGCCACCATGCCCGGCTTATAGTCTACTCTTAAAGTTCCAGTTATTAGGAATGGAGAGATGGCTCAGTGGTTAAGGACACTCATTACTCTTGCAGAGAGGACCTGGGTTGAATTCCCCCAAGCATCAACAAGGTGGCTCACAAAAGAAAGGTAATTCCAATTCCAGTGGATACAACACCCCCTTCTGCCCTCCATGGGCAAATAAATACATGTAGGCAAAAACACTCATTATTTATATTTACACATACACACGGGGGGGGGGGGGAGATAGAGAGAGAAAGAGAATATATCTTATTTATAACTAGTTTAAATTTAATATACTTAACTTTTTCCTAGCGGAATAATCATTAGCTCAAACTATGAAATATCTAGGTTTAGATAGTTTTCTGTTTTTATATTCTAATATGTGTGAATTATGCTTGTTTTTAGAAACATTAGCCTTTTAGAGAGTTTTTCTTAATACTTTTTTATTCCCTTTTATAGCTTTGCTACACAGCATAAACAATTTAGATGGATCTTTTCAGTAATAAGAACATTAAGTGAACTGGGCAGTGGTGGTGCACGCCTTTAATCCCAGCACTTGAGAGGCAGAGGCAGGCGGATTTCTGAGTTCAAGGCCAGCCTGGTCTACAGAGTGAGTTCCAGGACAGCCAGAGAGCTACACAGAGAAACCCTGTGGGGGGTGGGGGGGAGAAAGAAAGAAAAGAAAAAGAAGAGAACATTTAGTCAATAACTTGTACATTATACTTCTCAGAATCCAGCATGACTCCAGAAAATACCACATGGGTAGAGGCATGTGCTCCATACAGAAGTGTGTAATAAGAAAAAGTGGTAATTAAGTATTGATTACAGATCTGATCATGTGGTGTAGGATTTCTTGATGAATTGTCCCTGCCTTGCTGATGAGAATTTCACCAGGCCAAGTCAGCCCTGCTGGCATGTGCGTAGAGGTGAAGCCATCAGTGATGGCCAGAGTGCATGGCCTTACTGCTGTGCGAGACTACTCTTAAGCTAACAGAAGTGCAAAGATCAATAAAGACATCTTTTCTCATTTTTTTAAAACAAATATTTTCCTAAACAGTAGTTCATACTCATGGTAAACCAGACTGGGTGATGACTACAACATTTTATATTCACTAACAATGATTCTTATTTATTCCAGGTGAAATTCCCTACAAAATCTCAATTCAATTCATGTCCTTTACTCTAAAGTAACTTCACTGTTTCATCCCCAGCTTAGGAAAATATACTTTTTCTTACCACATTAATAGCAGCTAACAGATTCATGGGTGTGGAAAGTTTCCAAAAGGGGTTTCTTAAACTCAGGGCATGACCCACATCTATAATTCTAATACTTTAGAGATAGAAGCAGGAAGATCACAAGTTCAGGGTCATCCTGGGCTTCACAGTGTTTGAGGCCAACCTGAATCCATGAGACCCTGTCTCTAAGAATTAAATGAATGGGAGGAGCCTGAGTGTAACAGTAACCTCTGTGCTATTACCAGTGCTTGCAACACGACAGTTAAAGCCACAGTTGTGTCTGCTTGATGCCACTGTATGGAGTGGTGGTAATGATCAGCATTGAGGATTCTGAATATTAAGGAAAAAATATTTTTTAAATTCTAAAAATTATGTTGAGCATATGATGTGTTTGCCTGCATGTTTGTCTATATACCACATTTTATGCTTGGTGCACATAGAAGCAAAAAATGGGTGAGGGGTATTAACTTCTCTGGATCTGGACTTACAGACAGTTGTGAGCTACCATGCAGGTACAGGGAATCTAACCTAGGTCCTCTAGAAGAGCAGCCAGTGCCATTAATCACTGAGCCATCTCCAGCTTCTCTCCACAAAAGATTTCATTATACATGCTAAAGCATACAATGTGAGGCTCTTTTAGTAAGCTAGAAGAAATGAATATAAATGTTTTTAACATCAGTACTGAATGAAATTCCAGTTATTCATCTATTGACCCATTATGAGATAGTCAAAAGGATCCTGAACCACCATGATCCAGACATTAGAGTTGGAGCTGTTAATAATTGCAAATGTGTTGTTATAAACATTCCAAGGGCCTTAGAGTTGTATGCATTTGTAACAAAATGAATGTCTGTTTATAGAATCTGATCTCTAAGGTGAAACTTGTTCGTCATGGTGGAAGTTTTGTGTGTGTGTGTGTGTGTCTGTTGGTGGGTGCTTAATGAGTGTGCGTGCCTATGGAGGCCGAAGATCACAGCTTCAGGTGTTGGTCCTCAGGTGCTGTCTACTAAACTATTTTTAAGGATTTTCTCTCTGGCCTGGATCTCAACCAAGTTTGTATTCTAGGCTGTCTGCCCAGCAATTTCCAGGGAGACACACCTATCTCTGCCTCTCCAGCTCTAAGGTTGCAAATGTGCTCCACCAGACTTAAGCTTACTAACATGGTTGGTGGAATTGAACTTAGATCCTCATGCTTGTAAGGCAAGCACTTGGGAAACCTTTTTAAAAAGATGTTAGGTCTTTTGTCATGAGGCATGACAAAGGAAGGAGTTGCTTTAGCTCGTGGTTTCAGAGGTTACCTACAGTTCTTCCTAGTCAGTTCTGCTGTTTGTGGGCCTGTGATGAGAGAGCATCATGGTGGGGGAAGCTCATGTGGCAGAGGCTGTTTACTTCTCTCAGGACAGCATGCAGAGGAAGAGGATATAGGAAGTGCCAGGGCAAGATACACAGCCCTCAAATACATACTCTTAGTGACCCACTACCTTCTTAATAACCCCCAATAGTGCCATTGTATTATTTTAAGAAGAAATTAACCCAGTAGTTAAGTCCTAACCAGATACTAAACAACTATCAGTTAGGCCCCAATACTTAGATCTGTGGGACTAATTATTTCAAACGCTGTCCAGAAGAATATCTTCTTGTCACTAATGGACTCATTTCTAGATCCCTTAATTGCTTGAAATTGTCCTTCTCATAAAGAAAATCCACTTTAATCCCAGTACTCGGGAGGCAGAGGCAGGCGGATTTCTGAGTTTGAGGCCAGCCTGGTTTACAAAGTGAGTTCCAGGACAGCCAGGGCTATACAGAGAAACCCTGTCTCAAAAAAAAAAAAAAAAAAAAAAAAAGAGAAAATCCAGCCATATATGACAGCACATGCTAGCATATGTGACATCAAGTTGGAATGATTGAGAGATTGAAATCAACCTGAGCTATACAATGAGATCCTAATTCAAAAATATATTTAAACTGGAGCAATCTGTACAATGGCCTTTTGCCTTCGTTGTTGTTGCTGTTGTTGTCGTGAGCCTGGTCTTTAATGTCTGAGCCATCCCTCCAGCCCTACAGTAGTAACCTATTAATCGTAGAGCAGCACCACAGGTAGGGACTTGAACCTGCCATTGGCTGCTGTTAAGCAGCTGAAATCAGCATTCTTGAGCTCCTCCTCCACTGCCCAGTTTCTCTGAACTCATCTCATCCCTGTAGTGATTATTCCAGCTTGTTTATAGTAAATAACTATAAGAAAATAGTTACAAGCCGGGCAGTAGTGGCACACGCCTTTAATCCCAGTATTTGGGAGGCAGAGGCAGGCAGATTTCTGAATTCCAGGCCAGCCTGGTCTACAGAGTGAGTTCCAGGACAGGACAGCCAGGGTTACACAGAAAAACCCTGTCTTAAAAAAACCAAAGGGGGGGGGGGAGAAAGAAAGAAAGAAAGAAAGAAAGAAAGAAAGAAAGAAAGAAAGACAGAAAGAAAGAAAGAAAGAAAATAGTTACTGATAGCACATAAACAAGAATCATATTTATTCCTAACAGCTGTATATTATCCATATGGTGGGTAGAGATAGTAGTACCCTTTCTTCTTGACAGCACAACATGCATTATCTTTACTTAACACAATAAGTTATTGAAAGTGCTTTGTGACATTATCTACAGACTGTATCTGCAGGCTGCATAGGACCAGAGTCTGAGCAAATGGCAGAGTGGCTTCATGCTTCTTCCCTAAGGGTCAGGGTCTGAGTTCAAAGGCCAGCATACAGAAGCTCGCACAGGGACAGACAGGTACATCCTGGACCTAGACATCTGACATACCACACAGGGACATTGGAATTGTTAACCACAATATGTAAATACATAAGTAGTGGTCACCCTTTGGCTTGTTTAATGTTGTACCTACCCTTGTTTCTATCCAGAGTGTTTTGCATTGCTGCTCTATTCAGTAAGGAAGAGAAAACTTCTGTTTGATGAACAGTACATTTTACTGTGTGTCTTTAAGTACTTCGTTTTAGAATCTGGGTGTTGTTAGGACTCCTCCCAGCCAGTGATGTTCTTTACTGTGTTGTTCCCCTCTGATTTTCATTTCTAGTAGGTGCTGTTCACAAAGTTTACTAGACTCAGAAAGATTTTTATGCTGTCTTATTTTTTCCCCTGTTTAGAAATCGAAACGAGTTGGCTGAGACTCTTGCACTCCTGAAAGCACAAATTGATCCTGTCCTATTGAAAAACTCTAGCCAACAGGAAGACTCTTCCCGGGAAAGTCCCACCCTAGAGGATGAGGAGACTAAAAAAGACGAAGAAACACCTAAACAAGGTTTTTTTTGTGTGTTTTCTTTTGCTTTGTTTTGTAATCTCTTCTATTTTCCACTCCTCCACCCAACTACATAATCCTGAATTTTTATCTCAATTTGAAAAACTGAGAGCCTTCCTATAAAAAAACCATTTCAAAAGGAAACAAGGAAGCAAAAAAAAATGCTTGTTCTTTCTCACATTTTAAAAAGTATAAATCAAATATGTTCAGATCATTAATGTAGTATTTTACTAATTTGAGAACCTTGTTAGGCATGGTGCTACTCACCTATGCTTTCAACACTTGGGAGACTGAGGCAGGATGTGCTGAGTTCTAGGCCAGCCTGAACCAAACCAAAGCCATAACAGAATGCTAAGATGTTTATTAAACTTGTCAGTTGGAATACAAAAAGATGGGTCACAGATTTGACAACTTTAAATATTTGTAGCTTTGTGGGCCCATGGTTTTCAGTGCATTTATTTACATTGTTCTCCCCACTAAATTTGTGAACATGCTAACACTAAGTGTTTTCTCCAGCTGCAGCCCTGGAATCTGATTTCTGTCTTTAGGAATTTGATTACAAGAACTTCATATCAGAAGAATCAAAGAAATACTTTCCCTTATTTCACTTAGTGTACTGTTTTCAAGTATCTCTATTAGTACATGTATGAAGATTTCCTTCCTCTTATGCATAATAGGCCAGGCAATGGTAGCAAACACCTTTAATCCCAGTACTCAGGAAGCAGAGGCAGGCAAATCTATGAGCTCTGAGTTTGAGGCCAGTCTAGTCTATAAAGTGAGTTCCAGGGTAGCTAAGGCTACACAGAAAAACCCTGTTTCAAAAACAAGCAAGCAAGCAAACAGACTGAAAATAGTCTACTATGTTGACCCCACTTTTTGTTTATCTGTCCATTTGTGTTACATCCTCCTTAAGGTTGTTGACTAATCCTGCTGGGAACATACTAATACAGATACTTCTTTGAATTCATACTTAAGCTACACACCCAGGAGTGAAATTGCTGTGAATTGTGTGATAATACTGTTTAATTTTTGTAGGCCTTACCATACTTGGTTTTTTTTGTTTTTGTTTTAAAGACATGGTCTCACCGTGTAGCTCTGGCCTAGAACTCACTCTGTAGTCTAGGCTGATCTAGAACTCACAGAGATCTCTTTGACTCTGCTTCCCAAATGTGGGATTAAAGGTGCGTGCCACCATACTTGGTCATTTTCTTTTGATAAGTCCCTAATGACTAATAGTGTTCAGCATCTTTTCAGATACTTGTTAATCTTTTGTATCTTTGAAAGGTATAATGTTATTTATCAAAATTTCTTTATTGTTGAATGTTTTTGCTCTGTGTGTGTGTGTGTGTGTGTGAGAGAGAGAGAGAGAGAGAGAGAGAGAGAAGGGGGGGCAGTGCTGCTTATACTTGTCTGGAGCTCATAGGGTCAGACAATCTTCCTGCCTCTGGCAGCGTTGCCGGGATTATGTCACCATGCCTGACTGCTTGTTACTATTTTTTTTGTTGTTTGTTTTTCAAGACAGTGTTTCTGTGTAGCCCTGATTATAGACCAGGCTGGCCTTGAACTCACACAGATCTCTTTGCCTCTGGCTCCCAAGTGCTGTGATTAAAGGCGTGTGCCACCACTGCTTGGCAACTGCTCATTTTTAAAACCAGAGTTGATCATTCGTTTTTGTTTTGTTAATTCTTAAGGCTATGACAGTTATAAGTATTAAACCTGTTTTCATTGAGTTTACTCATTTTCTACCTCAGCAGATGAAAATCTTTACCTTTCTGAAGGAAAAAAACAAAACTAAGCACTGGCATGTGGAGAAGAAATCTGCTAATTGTAGTGCACGTTCCTGGTGCTCGTGCACACCTAAGCACATGAATTCAGGGGTGGGGCACAGATCAGCTTAAGGCTGCATTCCTAAGGAGCCATTTACCTTGTTTTCTTGAAAGCAAATTACACTAGGACCTGAATCCCTGATTAAGCTACAATAGCAAGCAAAGAGACCTAGGAATCCTCTCCAGCTCCTAGATTACAGATGCAAGCTGCCACATCGGACTGCTGTGTGTTGTGGGTTTTTTCTTTTTTCTCTTCTTTCTTTTCTTTTTGAACAAAGTGGTGAATATTTTATTTGTTTCCCTTGGTGTTGCAAAGCCAGTGCTTCATGGTGGGAAAACAACAGCCAACACATGGCAAAACAAAGACAGCACTCTCCTGCCTCTGACACTGTACAACACTTCCCTGCATTCCCAGGCATTTCCAGTGAGAAGAAACTAAGCCTCTGACCAAAATCCAGTGGTGGATATGGGCAAGTTACAAAATTATGTAAGCTACACACTGTCATCTTGATTTATGAAATTGTTATAACCAGTAGGTAGGGTCTCACCATGTAACTGTGGCTGGCGTGGAACTTCTTATGTAGACCAGCCTCAAACAAACATCTGCCTATTGAGTGCTGGGATTAAACAGTGGTCCATCACCAAACCCAGCCTTATAACCACTTTTCACCTCAGATGATCTTAAGAATTCTAAACACTAGAGCTTAACCCCTCGTCAGATACTTAGTATGGCGGTTATCAAAAATCTGTACACTCTGTTCATCTGCATATATTGGGAAACTGGGGGTGGGGCTTAAGTAGCGCTGTCAAGAACAGTTTCTTTCCTCCAGTATTGCTAAGTTATTTCAAGTCTTCTATTCCACTAGTTTAAGACAAGCATTCTGGAGCAGGTCACATCCAGTTTTATCTGGAGTAGAGGGGTGCCATGGTCACCCCTCAGTGGACTTCACGTATTCCTTATATGCTTCTTCACTCATCATTCATCCAGCTCTGAAGGATCGCTCAGTGTCATCCTGATCAGCCAACCGCCTTCCTAGACGAGCCCTGGGTTTTCGGCAAGTGCTTCACTGACTTCAGTTACCTCTCCTGACGGAGGAGAGTGAGTTCACTGGCCGCCTTCACCCTCTCCAAAGTACCAAATTCCTCTTGATTTTTCAATTTTGTCCCAACTTCAGGCAGACTACAGTAAACAACATCGCCTACTTTTTCTGTGCAAAGTTACCACTTCCCACTGTTCCCATGCCAGCAAAACTCTTGTTTCCCATTGGTGTTCTCTGTGAATTCACACACTGACAGCCAAGCAGATGTGGGTGCACCGCGCTGGGCAGGGAAGGAGGCCAGGGTGGTGGAAAGGCTTGCAGGCCCCAGCCCCACTCTTAGTGACTTGATCCAAGGTCCCCAGGGTAACTGCCTTCTTTTGTTTTTTTTAATGTAGGTTTTGGAGAGCAGACTTGGGTTTGCCATCAAACCCGTTCTGATCTGAGCTATCTTCCCAGCTAAGCTGACATTGTTAGTTAATATTTTTTATTTTTAATTATAAGAGGGAATTTGCCTCCCCTGTCATGTTTTCATCCACTAGAAGCTTGTATTTTTTTGTTTTTCATTATGTTCTTTATTCACTTTGATGCTTTGAGGAAAGTATCCATCAGACAACCCCTACATGTAGGAAATGTTGTTTGAAAACAAACAATTAAGTCTTTTATATTGAAACTATATTTCTGCTTGTTAAACATTTTCTTTGTTAAATCCTAGTTATTACGCTCCTTTGACAATTCTTCATATGATTTCAAATATTGGTGGTGGTTTTACTTGTAAGATACCTTTTCATATATAATACATATTTGCGTTGCTTTGGTAAGGTACAAAAATTTTAATGTACACCCTCGTATTCTAGAGGGGTTTGTTATTTTCTGTTTTTATTTGCTGTGTTTCTTTTAGTAGTATTCTCTAAGGATTAGTTCTGGTGTAAAGCGTAATACTATTTGTTCATTCAGTTGTTCAGTTTGGTCATTCATTCATTCTATGTGTTTGCTTATTTCCTCCCACAATAAGAAAGTCAAAGGGGCCAAATATGGGTGGTGCACACCTTGATCTCAGTACCTGGGAGGCAGAGGCAGGTGGGTCTTGGTGAGTTGGAGGCTGGCCAGGGCTACATGTTGACTCAAAAAAAGAAAAGACAAAAAAGTAAAGTAAATTAAATAAAGGGGTTGGAAGAATAACTGAGTAGTTATGAGCACTGGCTTCTCTTCTGAACACAGTGGCTCACAACCATCTCTAACTTCAGTTCCGGATATCTAGTACCATCTTCTCACTTCTGAGAACACCAGGCTGGTTACATAGTGCATAGATATATGTCTGTGTAGAGAAAACACTCATACACATAAAGTAAAAACTATAGAGAATATGAAATGGACAAAACATTTTTTCTTTTCTTTTTTTGTTTTCTTCCTGTGTAGCCCTGGCTGTCCTGGAACCCACTCTGTAGACCAGGCTGGCCTGGAACTCAGAGATCCACTTGCCTTAGCCTCCTGAGTGCTGGGATTAAAGGTGTGTGCCTCTGCTAGTGCTATCACCACGATGCAAAATAGACATTTAAGATGCAGCTAAAAGGAGCTAGGAAACTTTATATTCCATTTTTTAAAAGCATTTCAAAAACACTTGATAGTGTTGCAGAAGACCTGGATTTGGTTCCCATCAGTCACACGGTGGCTCATAATTGTCTGTCATCTAGTTGTAGTGGGTCTAATGCCCTCTTCTGGCCCAGGCACGGAGCTCCTAGCACCTAGGAGCACACTCCTAGGTATGGAGTGTGGTACACTTCCATACATGCTAGCAAAACACTCATACACGCAAAGTTGTGTTTTCTTATTTTGATTTTTCTCCCATTTCCTTATGGCTACATAGTTCTGGGCCTGGGCCTGGATCTGTGATTAAGAGCATATATTGCTGTTCTAGAGGAGCTTTGCAGGTTCCCAACACCAAGGTTGGGTAGCTCAGAGCCACCTGTGAGTCCAGCCTGGGGTGGGGGTGGGGGTTGGGGGGGTGGCAATATGCCTCTGGCACCTGCCAGCATTTGTACTTAGAAGCACACACTCCCTACACCCTGTCTGTTTCCCCAAGATTAAAAACTAAAAATTAAAAAGTTACTCTTCCTTGGAGAATGACATGCATACCACATTATAAATGTGGAGGTCAAAGGACAACTTTGAAGAGTTGGTTCTCTCTACCTTTACACAAGTTTTGCAGCTCTGGAATTCAGGCCATCAGGCCGGCACAGCAAATGCTTTTACCTGCTGAGCCATCTTTCTGAGCCTCTTGATACTGATTTAGATGGACAGTTAGTTGTGTAATTTAAAAGTCAAAACACATAAAAACAAAAAAGCCGGGCGTGGTGGCACACGCCTTTAATCCCAGCACTCGGGAGGCAGAGGCAGGCGGATTTCTGAGTTCGAGGTCAGCCTGGTCTACAAAGTGAGTTCGAGGCCAGCCAGGGCTATACAGAGAAACCCTGTCTTGAAAAACCAAAAAAAAAAAAAAAAGTCAAAACACATTTCTTTAGTGTTTTTTTTTTTTTTAATCCTGTGACTGTGTGCATATGTTGAAACTGGTTACAGGTTCAGCCTCTCACACTGCAAAAACAATAAAAAAAATCAAAGGAACTCTTTTGTGTTTCTTATTCTGGCAAGAAAAATGTTTATCTTTAAAGGTTTCTTTCTTTAAGCCATCTGTCGACATTCCTCAGTAAAGTAAAACTTGATAGTGTATTACTCAAAACTGCCTATGTTGTGCCTCGGTGTTGAGGGGGTAGAGCGGCCTACAGAAGCACTTGTGGAACGAATGCTTGTTCATTGTCCCCTTGACTGTAGCTGTGGGGGTGACAATGACTGTAGCTGGTGATGCCTTTCTTGAGAAGACCCCGTGTGGTACTGCTCCACGTGACCGAGCAAGTCTCTATGCAGAGAAGCAAAACTGGTAGATGCTGTTTTCTTCTTACTTTTAAACAAGTGTGCCAGGCCTTCCATAAGGCTGTTTCCCATGCTTTCTGGATGGATGACTTCTCAGTAAGGGAGTGGATGAGGAGCAGGACCCTGGGTTCTGCGCTCTTCTCTTTCCTGCCACCCTAAGCAGAACATACATGTGGTTCTAGGTTCCGCGTCTCACATTGCAAAAACAATATAAAATCAAAGGAACTCTTTTGTGTCCCTTATTCTGGCAAGAAAATGTTTATTTTTAAAGGCTTCTTTCTTTTTTTTCTCCTGCTCTCTTTTCTGAAATGAGGTCTCTCACTATATTATCCAAGCTGGTCTTAATTCTTGTATTCAGAGGATACTTAAGAAGATGGGATTTATTTATTTATTTATTTATTTATTTAATAGGTACTGGACATCTTCTATATATGAATTGTTATTGCAGGCAAGGAAGTTCAGTAAACAAAGCAGACCAAAATTAGTTTTTATGAATCTTACACTATAGTGGATAAAATAACCTGTATGCCTTTTTTTTTTTTTTTTTTTTGGTTTTTCGAGACAGGGTTTCTCTGTATAGCCCTGGCTGTCCTGAAACTCACTTTGTAGACCAGGTTGACCTCGAACTCAGAAATCCGCCTGCCTCTGCCTCCCGAGTGCTGGGATTAAAGGCATGCGCCACCACCGCCTGGCATAAAGATAAATTTTAATCTATAAATTTATATAGATGTACAGTGAAAAGAGTCTGTGACGAATGGGTGTTGGCTGGTGCCGGGGCTTAGGGACATGCTAGGCACCCAGCTCGACTAGTAGGATTCTTTTCCTTCTTGTTGTTTGTCTGTTTTTTGCATGTTGGCTGAGCATTCTACCATTAAGTTGGCCGTGTGTGTGTGTGTGTGTGTGTGTGTACATTTCGTCCTTCTGCTTTTGTGTGGGTTCAAAGGATCAAACCTTTACCACTAAGCTATCTTGTTTGGTCTTCCTTTTAAATTTTTATATACCTCCATTTTCTACTACTGGCCCCAGTTTTTTATTTTTATTTAAAAATTAAAAAAAAAATTTTTTTTGAGTATGAGCATTTTGCCTGTGTGTTTGTCTGTCTGTGCACCACCTGCATGGCTACCAGAAAAGGGCATTGGATCCCCTGAAACTAGAATTACAGATAATAACCTGCCATGTGGGTGGTAGGAGTCCAACCCTGATTTTCTAGAATATCAGCCAGTTCTCTGCTGAGCTTCATTTTACCTCATCTTCACAACACCTTCTTTCATTATTGTTACATTTATTTAGGGCTTGTGCACCACTGTACAGGTGTGGAGATCAGAGGACAACTTGCAGGAGTTGGTTCTTTCTACCTTGTAGGTTTGGGGTTTGAACAGGTCATAAGACTTGTCATCAAATGTCTTTGCTACAGAGTCATCTTCTCTTCCCAGTGTTGCTTCCTTTTGTCCTGATATACAGCTGTCTGCAGTATAGAACTCTGCTTGTAGGAGATGTAATGGGCCTGTTTGTTAATAATTTTGAGTATATGTTGACTGGATGATTGCAAACTTATCTGAATCTAGATGGATGCTTTTGAACAGATCTGGTTTGTAGTGCTCTCCTCTATTTGCTTTTTAAGCTCCATGGCCCATTTGGAAAATGTTCAGTGCCTTTTACTCAGCTGATGTATAAAACAAGAGACTTCCAAATAGCAGCATTGTAGGGCTAATTGTTGTCATTTAATTACAGGTCAGTATTAATGCAGTGATGTCTTGGTATGAGTGTACAAGATTGTCTGAGTTTAGTACATTACATTTCAGGAAACCCCTTTATCCTGAAAAACCAGTTGGCTATCCTAAATGGCGTTTCTTCTAACTTACTTGATTGTAAAAGATATTACATGTTTACTATAGAAAACCTGATAAGGATAAAGCAAAATATAAAATAAAATAAACACCAGTAATTACTTTGTGACCAAAAGCCATCACTGTTGCTCTTATGATCTAATTCTTTCTGGTCTTTATTCTAGCTATTGATACTCTTGTATTTATTTACTGGAATTATGCGATAGAGTTCTATGTCTTATTTTTGTACTTAACATTCTAGTTGACATTTTTTCCAATGTGTTCTTCTTTCAAGAATGAAGTTCTAGGTATAAACAGAAGTATTTGTTACTTAGTGGTTTACTTATTTATACTGTTAGTGCAGCTGGGTGCACACCTGTCTTTTACTATAGACACAGAACTTGCTATTGAATTTTACTTTCTTAGATAAATTGTATACTTTAGATAGTTCAATTTTACTTTTGAGACAGAGTCTCAGGTAGCCCATATTGTATCACTTGAGAATAATCTAGTACTTTTGATCCTCCTCTACCCTTTTCCCTGTGCTGGGATTACAGGCACGTACCATCATCACTTTCTGATGTGCATGGTTTGGGGGCTCAAACCCACAGTTCTGTGCATGATACCAACTAAGCTAGCTTCAGCAGTTAGAACCATTTAACTACTCTGAATCGTTGGGACATAGCTATAGTCCTTTATGTTTTGATAGCTTTAGTTTTATCTGGTATTGTAAATATTGTCTTAAGAACACTGATTAATTCTTCAGCACACTTGCACAGTATCTGTTAAATCTGTCAAACCTTGCATGGATCTCACTTTCTTACTTGCTCACATACATATCTTTAGAAGAGACTGATGACACGAGTTGACTCAGGGACTGAGAACAGGTACTTATCGTGTAGAGGACCTGAGGATGGTCTCCAGCATCCAATTCAGGCAGCTCTTAACTGCCCATAACTGTAGCTGAAAGGAATTTGATGCCTCTGGCCTACATGTACATCTGTACACATACATAATTAAAAACAACAAAAAAACAAATATTTTATAAATTGTTAATGGGATTTTTTTTTTTTTGCATTTGGACTACAATTTTCTGCCATCGCAGTTTATTCAATTAGATAATCAGGTGTTTTGAATGTCTTATAAGTAAATAATCTATGATTCTATCACAGGAATAATTCTTAGACTAGTTGGACAAATCAAAGTTTGAATAATTAATTAGGATTCCTCATAGTAACTGCTGTTAAAAACACACATATAGCAATATGTAATAAATACAAGATATTATTCATTTTTATAGAGAATTAGAGTTAAAACTTTAATGGAGCAAATTTTAATTGAACCTAATAGGTTTTGACAATAATATGATTATTATATTAGCTATCATTGAGAGCTTGCTTCTGCCACTTTCTGTAGGCCTTATGTGTAATATAATACATGCATAATAAATATACATGCTATATACTGATAAGTGTCAGCTAGAGCAGATATTCTGACAGTTACAACTGTAGATAAGGCAGAAGCAGACCCTTGCCTGGCTTGCTCAATGCACAGGGCTCTGTCCCCAGTTGACCATCAGAAAAAAAAGTGCCTATGTTTCACAGAAAAATAGGACAATATGACTCCAACTTTGTGATAAACATATACAATTAAAGATAAACCAACCCTGAAAGCTCCCGCAGTGACTGCCCAACGGTTACAGGCATATGGGCATTTTTTTTGTCTCTTTTCATTTTTCCACTACAGTGTTTTTGTTATCTTGGTGACCTGAAATACTCAATGACTTGTATACAACAATGTTTCTCACTTTATAAAAACAATTTGGCTTTTGAGAACTGTTTTATGAAGCATTTCTGGTTTATATTTTTGAGAAAGTCCTTGAGTTGGGTTACATTACTTCAACTGTATAAATATTTGCATTCCATCCAGAACACTGACACTAAATGTAGAAAGCAGACACCTGAGTCTATATTTTAACATCTAGAAATTGTGACTCATAATTTTTCTTTTTATTGTCAGGTTTTTAAAATCAAAATATCCAGTTACAACAGGCTTCATATTGAAATTGAAATGAGTATTGCATCGTCAAAGATGTTTTTTTAACCTAGAAACTTGTGTTCATATAAACTTTTGTTCTGGTTTTAGAGGCGTCAAAAGAAAAGGAAAAGACAGGAGCTGATGAGCGGGCAGTGGATTCTGGAAAGTGTTCTGCAGTCAGCGCTCTAGAAGAACCAGCTGTGAAAATTGAGAAAGCAGATGAAAAGGAGCTTGTGAAACTGCCAGTCATTGTAAAGCTAGAAAAGCCTTTGCCAGAAACTGAGGAAAAAAAGATTATCAGAGAGGAAAGTGATTCTTTCAAGGAAAATGTCAAACCCATTAAAGTAGAAGCAAAAGAATGCAGAGCGGACCCAAAAGATCTCAAAGGCAGCTTGGAGCGGCTGAGCTCGCAGGAGCCCGAGCGAGCCGACTTTGGTAGCAACATCAAGTCACTAGACATCACAGAGAAATCTACTGAGGAAACAGAGAAGCTTAAAAATGATCAGCAAGCCAAGATACCACTGAAGAAACGTGAAATCAAGCTGAGTGATGATTTTGACAGTCCAGTCAAAGGACCTTTGTGTAAGTCAGCTACTCCAACAAAAGAGATTTTGAAAGATGACATAAAACAAGAAGAAGAGACTTGTAAACGGGTCTCTACCATCAGTGCTTTGAGTCATGAAGGGAAACAACTTGTGAATGGAGAGATTAATGATGACAAGGTAGTTCCAAATTTTAAGACAGAACAAATGGAAATACAGCTTTGTGATACAAAGGAAGATAGTGCTAGCATCCGTGCTAAGGACGGAAATGCCTGCATGGAGGGAAATGGTACAGGGTGCTTAAATTCTGTCATAACCAGCACAAAGACAAGTGAGCTTGAGAAAGAGGTGCCTCTAGGGAAAGGTATAGATAGCTCTGTACCTGACAGAGAGAGCCTCAGTCAGAAAGGAAGGTTAGAGGAGCCTGGGCTTCCAAACATGGAAATGCCTCTCGAACCTTCTGAGAAAGCCACAGATCTCTCTTTAAAACCCACTTTGTCTGCCACGGAACCCTGCACTACAAAAGTTGAAGAGAAGGACCCCAAAAGTAAGAGTGAGAACCACACCCCAGGCATAGAATGCCTGGAAAGAGTGGAGAAGGCTAAGAAGACCTCCATTGATAAGGACATACAAAGATTGAGTCCAATACCAGAAGAAGTTGTAAGGGGTGCTCTAGAATCAGAAAAGTCGGGTCCTTGTGAGGTGGCTGAAAGTCCTCTCCCACTCGAGGTGACTGGGGCCAAGGAGAAACAGACCTCAGAAAAAAAGGATGTAGACTGTAGTAAAGGTTCAAGTGAAAGTCAGTCCCTTGAAAATGCAAGCCCAGAAATTCTAAAAGAGGATTCTGAGTCCTTGAGGGTGGAAATGGCCAAACTGGACAATGCCCAGACCTCTGGCGTGGAGGATACTTCTGAAACAAAGGGCTCTGTGCAAAAAAACAAATTTAAATATAAGTTAGTTTCTGAAAGAAACAGTACTGCTTCAGAAAATACAGAGATCACCTCTGAAAGGAAGAAGGAAGGCATCAAGTTGACAATTAGAATATCAAGTCGGAAGAAGAAGCCAGATTGTCCCCCAAAAATTGTAGACTCAGAAAGTAAAGAAGAAAAGGCGGGGAAGGAAGAAGAGAAAACAAGCGTGGGTCGAACTTTAAGAAGGTCTCCAAGAATATCTCGGCCCACGGCAAAAGTCGCTGAGATCAGAGTCCAGAAAGCTGATAAGAAAAGAGCTGAGGGAGAAGATGGAGTGGAAGGGGAGCCGGCGTCTTTGCAAACAGCAGACAAGAAGGAACACTTGAAGAAAGCAGACAAGGATACAAGTTCTAAAGCAAGCAAGGTAAAACTTCTACTGACTTTTTAATGGAGAAAATTTTTAAATTACTTTATTAGTCTCTGACATGTGTATGTAGAGATCAGAGAAGGGCTTGCAAGTGTCTTCTCTCTTTCCACCATGTGGATCACAGGGATCAAATTCAGGTCACCAGACTTGGCAGCAAGTGCTTTTACCCACTGAGCCATCTTGCTGGCCATTATGTTTTTAATTAATTTTTTTTGCATGTATATGTATGTGATTTATATATGTGTATATGTGGACTGTGTGTGTGTGTGTGTGTGTGTGAGTATGTGTGAGTGTACACTGGGTGGCTTCTTTATCCCTCAACCCTTTATTTGTGAAACAACTTGAAGCTCAAGGGTTCAGCTCAACTAGCTGCCTGTGAGCTTTAGCAATCCACCTGTCTCTACTGCCACCTCCAGGGTTACAGGAGCACACTGCCATGTGGCTTTTTATGTGGGCTCTGGACATCCAGAACCTCATGCTCGTGTGGCAAACATTGTATTATTGATTGAGCCATCTTGTAAGCCTGTGTTCTTAATTTTAATTAGAAAACTAATTTAGATCAAAATTGTTTATAGCTTTGTGTTGAAATAGCCATTCAAAGACAATAATAAATCTTCCTCTCTTTTCAATAATTATACCCACATATTAAATTTCAAACCATACAGTGATTCTTTTTGTTTTTTTGGTTTGGTTTGGTTTGGTTTGGTTTGGTTTGGTTTGGTTTGGTTTGGTTTGGTTTGGTTTTGCAAGACAGGGTTTCTCTGTGTAGCCCTGGCTGTCCTGGAACTCACTTTGTAGACCCAGCTGGCCTTGAACTCAGAAATCCACCTGCCTCTGCCTCCCAAGTGCTGGGATTAAAGGCGTGCGCCACCACCGCCCAGTGTGATTCTTTTTCTATTGCAAGTAGTTCTAAGAATACACTCTATATTAGCTATCACATTAATAAGGAGCCTGTAGAATGCTAACATAAAACTGCCCATATTAACAATTTTGTGATACATCGTTTCATGCTCTTTTTCCAAGCATTCATGTTTATGAATATTCATTACATTTTTAAAATAATTGGATCAAACCTGTTTATTTTACTGTGAGTTTTTCCACTTAACAGTATTGTCTCTATATTTATTTGTGGCCACATAGTATTTTATAGTGTGGATATACCTCAGTTTATTTAATTACTCCCTTATTAATTGACATTTAGGTTGTTTCCCATTTTTCACTATTACAGGCAATGCTGCATTGAAGATCCTTTTGGACATAAGTGAGTATTTCTTTAGAATAGACTCCTGGAATTGGAATTACTGGGTCAAGGGGCATGTGTATTGTAAAATTGATAGTCATTGTCACATTGCCCTTCAGATGCCCTGTTACTGTACCACCCATTACCAGTGTACACAAAGTACCCATTTTTCTCATTTTAATCATTTGTTTTATAAGCAGGAATTTTCTTTTCTATGACCTTTTTAATTTTTACCAAAATCAACACTAAGACTTTATTCTATGGGAGTTTGCTGTTAAAAGTACTGCTTCTTCATTTTATTGGCCACATTATTATTCATTGTCATTATCCTTTTTTTACCCTGAAAAATGGAATTTTGAATTCTTTTTTTTTTTTTTTTTTTTTTTTTTTTTTTTTTTTTTTTTTTTTTTTTATTAAAGATTTATTTTATTTATTATATGTAAGTACACTGTAGCTGTCTTCAGACACTCCAGAAGAGGGAGCCAGATCTCGTTACGGATGGTTGTGAGCCACCATGTGGTTGCTGGGATTTGAACTTATCACCTTCGGAAGAGCAGTCGGGTGCTCTTACCCGCTGAGCCATCTCACCAGCCCCTTGAATTCTTTTGAAACCCTTTTTTTTCTTATGTTGGAATTATTTGTTCTTTCCTAGAGGCCTGTAGCATAGTAATGCACTGACATAGGAAAGACTGTATATAATAAATGGTGTGCCATGATCAGCTTCATCTCTGGATCACAGTCATTTAAATGCATCTCTGACCTACTTTAAATTTTTTTGTTTGTAATTTAGAACTTAAATTTTTGAAAAATAAGCATGTCAATATATCTTCCTGCATTGATAGCCTATGAGTCTTCATGGCCTTTGACCCAGAATCCTGTTCAAGGAATTTATCCTAACCACAAAAATGGATGTAAATATTAACATCTATGAGGGTACATTATGAAAGTGAAAAAATGGGAAACAACCACCTAAATGTGTGGATAAAATCAGTACAGCTATTTGGTCATTTTTAAGGATCCCCCTCCCCCACATACAGAAAAAATAATAATGAGAGCACATCCCAAAACTTAGTAGATAGACCTGTTGACAAAACTATAACAACTTCATCTTTTCTTTCCATATCAGCTAAATATTCTCCAAGGGATATGTAGTCTGGAAAAATATAAGAAAAATTCTTATGTCAAATTATCTCATTTTTAATTATGTAAGGTAAAACCCAAAGGCAAAGTTCGATGGACTGGCTCTCGGACACGTGGCAGGTGGAAATACTCCAGCAATGACGAAAGTGAAGGATCCGAGAGTGACAGATCCTCTGCAGCCTCGGAAGAGGAGGGAGGAAAGGAAGGTGAAGAAGTAGTCCTTCCAGAAGACGATGAACCTTGCAAAAAGTGTGGCCTTCCGAACCATCCAGAACTAGTACGTACCTAATAAGAGAGCTGTGCTTATCTGATGGCTATACTGTGGTTATTTGGAGTGAACTTCTGCTCCTAGGTTTGTTTTGTTTTTGTTTTTTTAAAAGACAGGGTTTCTCTGTTGGCTATGTCTGATCTTAAGGGGAGTAGTTACAGTTACCTATTACTGTGATAAAGCACTGTGACCAAAGGAACTTAGAAGAGTTTGGGTGGGCTGGTGTGGCTCTAGAGGGTTAGAGTTAATGATGGCAGAAGGAGAACATGGAGATAGTTGGCTAGAGAATCACCTTCGAGCTCACATCCTAATCCACAAGCAGGGGACGGAGAGCATACACTGCGGACATCCTAAGTCTGTTGAAAGCTCAGAGCACATACATACTTTGCTTGAGCAAGATCACACTTGCTAACCTTCCCCAAACACCCACTAACTAGGGACCAAATATTCCAGTTCTTGAGAACAAGAAACTGCCACAGCTACCATAATGAGCCAGGCTGTGAAAGTTAAAGCTTTCATGTTGAGGATACTTGAAGATGTGAGACCGTGCTGTAGAATCAGCAATGCTTGTGTTCGTCATGCCATTTCCTCCCCACTACCCCAACAGAATGGCTCTAAAACATAAACTTTGGGGACAAAACAAGTGTGAGGAAATAAGGGACAGGAAGGACGACATCCACAGGATTTTCATTTTCATAAGTAGTTGGGAAATCCTCTTTCTATTTTCCGTGGCAAAGAGAATGATGTTAGAAGTCGAAGATCTATAATCTGGTGGGTTTCTTATGCCCCACACTTCAAGATAACCCAAAACCAAAATTAGAAGTAATGATAACCCCCTATTGTATTAGTAAGATATATGGTCCTTGTTCCTGATGAACAGAAAAGTAATCAATTCAGTAAATCTAGAGCTCTTGTCTGTGCTAGGTGTTTTAATTAAAAGCAATCAATTGTTGCCTGAGACTTGGAAATTCTTATGTAGTGATAATTATTTAGTGGAATTTGAGATTTTTTTTTTTTTTGCAGTGTAAGACAAGTCTTCCTGCGGGGCGTAGTGGGACAGGCCTTTAATCCCAGCACTCGGGAGGCAGAGGCAGGCGGATTCCTGAGTTTGAGGACAGCCTGGTCTACAGAGTGAGTTCCAGGACAGCCAGGGCTACACAGAGAAACCCTGTCTTGAAAACAAAACAAAGCAACCCCAAACAAACAAAAAAGACAAGTCTTTTTTTTTTAGAAGTAAATGAAATTGTAAAGATTATTTTTAATTCTCTTAATTTGAAATTTAGGTTACATTTTTCTGTAGAAATAATGTGATAAGTAAAATTGAGAACCTGGCTTGGTCCTCATATGCCAGTCAATTGATTTTATAGTTGATAGACACCATTAATGATAGTTGGGATCAAGTGGTGACTATTATACAGAGCAAGAAGAAGGTAGTTTTCCAGCCTTAACTCTGTCCTTCGTGGAATGGGGTATAACTTCAGAAAGACAGTGTATACCAGAGTTGAACAAATAAATAAAGAGCACAGATAAGTGGAGCCAGGCCCCCTTTCTTTTAGCAAGCCCAATGGTAGACTGAACTCTGAATTGCTGGAGTAGAGTTGGAGGAATTACAGTAAACTCATTTTAATATAGGTAGAAATACAGGGGTGTGTGTGTGTGTGTGTGTGTGTGTGTGTGTGTGTGTGTGTGTGTGTGTGTGTGCATACACAGTTACTGACTAATACATTCTCTCTGTGAGAACTTAATATTAGTGATAGGCCATTGCAGTAAGTTCTCAGACTTCCCAGACCTTGTTTTCCAAATCCATCTGGAATAAAGGAACCAGGACTTCTTCATTTTATTAAAAATTCTCAGTCCTGGCAGGGAAAGTATAAGGTACGTCTAAAGCACTGTGTGCCTGCTAGAGGGTAACAAAATGCTTTCAAAACAAAGAATCTGATACCAACAAGCCCCAGGGACACGGGAGGAAGTGGAAAGGGTTCATGCATCCATGGCTGAAACTGCTCTAACAAATTAAACAATAGATTTTAATGGTAATTCAAAGAAGAAGAAAGGCTCATTCGTTCATATTGATAGAAGTAATTGAGTAAAGATTTCTTTCTAGAAGAACTGCAGTAACGGGTTTGAGGGAGAGATAAATCACAAGCAGCGTTACAGCCATCACAGTGAAGCAAAGGAGCGAGGTGCTCCATTGTGGGCAGGCGTGAAGGAGAGACATTCGCATAACTTCAGCATAGCTTGCATTAAAATACCTATGAATTTATTAATTGCTATGGTGTTTTTTTTAATTTATATCCCTAAATTGTGTGATACTCCTAGTCCTCGAAAACTTGAGCCCCTCTCCTTGAATATTGGCTGAATTTGTTATTCCTTGGTTCTGGTTTGTGCTGGTGTTCATTTATTTGCGTGTTCCTGGTGACTTGTGCATTATGGCCACACATCTCCCATGGAGCTGCTTTCCCAGCTCCTTTGGTTTTCTTCAATAAGAGTTTCAAAATAGAGCCCAGGCTGGTCCCGAAATCTGATTCCTTCCCCCACTTCCTGGGTAGGTGGACTCCAGGCATTAGTCACACGGCTCAGTGGGACTTATTCTGAAGGTAGAAGTATAGAAAGTAAAAACAGTGCAACTTCCAAGTAAAAAAAATAAGTAGCTACTGCTTTAAGTGATAAAAGTTAATATTACTATTAATAATCTGTACTAATATCGTCTATCCAGTGTGTGTGGTGCTTTTAATAAATATAGCTCCCATAAAACCTGAGGCAGTTGCTTTTACACACCTTTAATCCCAGGATTAGTCCTTGGGAGGCAGAGGCAGGTGCAGCTCTGTGAGTTAAAAGCCAGACTTACATAGTGAGTTTTAGAACAGCCAGAGGTGCATAGTAAGACCTAGTCTCAAAAAAAGGAGAAGGAAAAAGAAAGAAGAATCATGCTGTTTCTATGGTCCGAAGAGATGGCTCAGCAGTTAAGAACACCTTCTGGTCTTCCAAAGGACCTGGGTTCAGTTCCCAGCATCCACATGGCAGTCCATAAGCCACTATACTTTCAGTTCCAGGGGATCTCATGCCTTCTCTTGACTTTGGCTCTTACTACTCACAAATGCTACATATATATACATAAGCACATAAACAAATATTTCTTTTTAGATTTATTTATTTATTATGTATACAGAATTCTGCCTGCATTCATGCCTGCAGATAACCTCTGAGCCATCTCTCCATCCCTAAATAAATATTTTTTAAAAAGAGGAATGGCCCTCATAGCATAGCATCATGTATTTGAATGCAGAGAATGGAACTATTTAAAGGATTATAAGTATTAAAAGGTGTGGCCTTGGGGCTGGTGAGATGGCTCAGATGGTAAGAGCACCCGACTGCTCTTCTGAAGGTGATAAGTTCAAATCCCAGCATCCACGTGGTGGCTCACAACCATCCGTAACGAGATCTGGCGCCCTCTTCTGGGTTGTCTGAAGACAGCTACAGTGTACTTACATATAATAAATAAAATAAATCTTAAAAAAAAAAAAAAAAAAAAAAATTAAAAAAAAAAAAAAAAAAAAAAAGGTGTGGCCTTGTTGGAAGTGTGTCACTTGGTGGGGGCTGGGGAGGGCTTTGAGGTTTCTGAAGTCCACATCAGGCCCAGTCTCTGCCTTCCTGCTGTCTGCAGATTAGGACATAGAACTCTGAGCTCCTCCAACGCCATGCCTGCTTGCATACTGCTATGCTCTGTCATATGATAATGTACTAAACCTCTGACACTGTAAGCCAGCCCCAAGTAGATGCTGTCCTTTATAAGAGTTTCCTTGGTCATGGTGTCTCTTCACACTGACAGAACACTGACATGTCACCCTGATGTCACAGAATAATCGACTGTTCCTTTCTCAAACACAGACTCCAGCGTTACCATTTAAAAACATAAGCCTATTTTCAGAGTTGTTTATAAAATGCTTAACTTCTGATATTCCCAAAACTGGCAAAGTCACAGAAAAAAAAAAGGGGGGTGGTGGCTAAACATCTGCTAACACCAGAGGGTGAGTGTAAGGAAACCAGATGAGGTACAGAAGAGCTTCCTTGGATCCATAGTCAGAAAAACAACATCAGTTTCGGGGAAAGTTCTTATGAAACATAATGTGTTGATGCTAAGTTTTTAGTTTTGGCAGAGGTGAGTAAGATTTTAACCTTTTGGGGGGGCATGGTGGTACGTACCTTTTGAGCAGGGTGGACTCAGACACTTCTAGTCCTTTTCTATATGTCAATTTCTTATTTGAATTTACAGAATAAAAGGAACCGTGTTTCTTACCTGTAGCTAACTGAAATGCAATTAAAATGGAAATACTTTATAATTCTATATGTGTTAACATACTTTATGATACTTGAATTTAAAATTTTGTTATAAAGAACATAACTAGAAATTGATTTCAATTCAGAAAGCACTTATTATTTCACTAATTTCTGTATTAAAATATTTTCTTAAGATGTCAGAAGGAGTAGTTTTTAACTTTTAAAATCTTTGTTTGTATTTTTGTGAGACAAGGTTTCTCTATAGCCTTGGATGTCCTGGAACTCACCCTGTAGACCACACTGGCCTCAGACTCTGAGATCTGCCTGCTTCTGCCTCCCTAATGTTGGGATTAAAGGTTTGAGCCCCCACACTTGGCTCAATTTTTAAATGTTTTCACATCCCTAATTATCATAGCTATTTCATTGACTTTATATAGATACCATACAGTTCATGGTAGTATACTAAGAAATACTGGAGTACTGACTTCACCAGAATTGGTGTCTTCTCATATCTATAACAAACTGAGCACTCTGGAGGCTGAGACAGGAATAGTGCTGATAGTTTAAGGCCAACCTGGTCTATGTAGCAACTACCAGCCTAACCAACTCTATTAATAGAGCAAAGCATTGTCTCAAAAAGGAAAGAAAGAAATGCCATTATTTTAACAGAATGCAGATGCTGATATTACTGTGCTTTATTTCAGATTCTTCTGTGTGATTCTTGTGACAGTGGATACCATACTGCCTGCCTCCGCCCTCCGCTGATGATTATCCCTGATGGAGAATGGTTCTGCCCTCCTTGCCAACATGTACGACCTCCAGCCTAACTGTTTCCAGCCCACAGTTTTCTATTCACTACATTAGCAGTATTTGCCACTAGTGTGTACCCCTTTTCTGGGCCCTGCCTGCTGTTAGTGTCTTGTCTTCTCTAAAATGTCTGGCTTTTGTAGGACCATCTTTTTTTCTACTCAAATTTGTAAATATAAATAGCACAAACTTTGGATATATTTTTTTTTCTGTAGTTTACTCCCTTCTTTTTTTTGTTGTTGTTGTTTTGTTTTGTTTTTGCTTTTGTTTTTCGAGACAGGGCTTCTCTGTATAGCCCTAGCTGTCCTGGAACTCACTTTGTAGACCAGGCTGGCCTCGAACTCAGAAATCCACCTGCCTCTCAAGTGCTGGGATTAAAGACGTGCACCACCACTGCCCAGCTAGTTTACTCCCTTCTTAAAAGATCCTTTTTCATGAATGTATCCCTTTTTGTGGTAGTACTGGAAGAAACATCAGTGCATTCTGTATTGATTCACACTTTCCTGTAAAACTAAAAAACAGTAAATTTCTGTTCACTGCATGTTTCACAAGTATAACCTCATTAGTTTTCAACATAATGGTTTTAGCCTTTTTCTCTGAAGTTTCTATCTTTGGCTCATCATAGCTTAATCTATGATATTTTTTACACTGTTTTGATCCAGTTACTATGTAGCATTGTTTTGTATGTATTTTTTTATATTAACATGTTTTATTTTATATATGTCATATATATTAAAATATATGATAGCCTTTTGCTTTTAATATAGCCTTGTTTTGAATAGTAATGAACAAAATACAGTTTTGACCTGTGAAAGCAGGGTAGGCACAGAGTATGTCCTTTTTTTGTTTGTTTTTTGTAATGATTTGTTTGGCTGACATGCTTTCTTATAGAAGTGCCCTGCTTATCATCTGTTAAGTGGATCCTGGAGCACCTTTTAAAGCAAATTATGTTTCAGTATTTATTCATGACCATGTAGTCATTTTCAGCTTATGGCTTCACAGCCTTAAGCTTAATATTAAGCATGTGATGTATGGTTGTATTCTGGTATGAAAAATAACACATATATATTGCTCTGTCAGAAACTACTGTGTGAAAAATTAGAAGAACAGTTGCAAGATTTGGATGTTGCCTTAAAGAAGAAAGAGCGTGCAGAGCGAAGGTAAATTGATATATGTGTCAGTGTTTTCCTTGGGAATTTGGCAGTAAACATTTTCTTGCAGTTTTAGATGAACACATCCGTCTAAATCAAAGACTGGCAAGCTACAACAGGTAACTCTGACCTGCCTGCTGCTTCTCGTGCAATGCTTACCAAAAACACTATAAAACCATTTCATAGTGTAGGAAAACTACACGATATTCACATTTCGTATCCGATAAAGTAAACAAACTTCATAACAGTTTTTTGTGTGCTTAACTGAATTGCTGAACTGTGTCATAATGCCGTTAAAATATACTGTTGTCATTATGCCACTGCAGTGTAGACTAAAACAGTTAAAGTAGCTTCGGAGAGCTTGTAAGGTTGACCTTGAGCCTAAGATTTACTAGGGATTCAGAATACAATGTTTATGTTCATTTGTACTTTCTTTGATCATTCCATTTCTAAACATTCCTTCAAATCTACTGCATGCTCAACAGAATAGAACAGATTAATAAATAAGTCTGTTTGCATTGAACCCACACTCTACTAGAGAATGCAGATAAAGAGAATACAGACCCCTTGGGGGGGGTGCATTTGCGTGTGAGGGAGAGAGAGAGGAGGAGAGAGAGAGAGAGAGAGAGAGAGAGAGAGAGAGAGAGAGAGAGAGAGAGAGAGAGAGAGAGAGATTGGGTTTATGTAGGTAGACATAGAAGACACAGTTCCAGTTGATGTTCAGAGATCCCATGAGCAAGGGGAGAGTGGAAAACAGTAGAAAAATGGGATAGGACAGAACTCTAGGAAAGCAGAGGAAGTCCACATTGCAAACAGCTTTGTATACCTATCTAGGGAAATTCCGGTATTCTCTGTAGGTAGTGGTAGAGTCATAAAAGGATATGCTCTTCAATTCAAAAAATGTGCCCTGTAAAGTCAGGGGAATGAATGAGAATTGGAATGTTGCAATGGGACGTCTGGAAGTGGGGCAGCCCCTGTAATGGTAGAGTAGAATTGGCTTCATGCAGTCTCTGAAATCATCCCTCTGGCTCTCATCCATCTTCACAGTACAAGAGCACCCATTCCCTAATCCCATTGTTTTCTCCTTTGTATCCAGCATTTAAGCAACATTTTTCGAATGCCTGTTTTATATCAGGCAGTGTGTTCAACTTGAGAAAGCACATACTTTTTCTACCTTGAATGGCTGTGCAGTCTGTAGAAAAGAGGATTCTGACAACGAGTAGTGACTACCTAGCAAGTGTCTACAGATCTGCAGTGTGGCTTTGTGGAATCCGCTGATTTTGAAACCTCTATTTTGTGGTTTGCTAATGTTAATGACACCTAGTGGTGTTAGAGATAGTTTAGGAATTCAGAAATCTGTTCTTCCAAACTTCAGTTACTACTACTTTGCTTAGTAGAGGGTTGGATTTAATTAGGGATTGGATTTTCCAGGTTAGAACAGTAGGAAGGAGAAAAAGAGACAAGGAGTTTGAAAGTGTATACAAAGGAGTATTTACTGGGATGGACTGTGGAGTGTCAGCCAGGTAACAGGGCTACTCAAGTTTAGTACTCAATAGGGACCTGAGTAAGCAGAAGTTCTACTAGAGTACAAAAACTGTAGAAATTAGTATATAAAGTAGAGTAAGTTGGAAATTGAGTTAGTGGAGTCAGACAATAGGATGTGAAAAACTGAAATTTTTGAAAGAGTGGAGTTGTTAGTAATGATAAGGTCTGCAGTCTCACTGATCTAGGTAGTGAGATTGGGTGGACAGCATCCTGCCAAAAGATTACTAACAAGAGACTGGATGAGCAATCATGTCTACCTTCCAGATTCTGTATAACAGAGAATCCATTTAAAGCTATGATTTCTCTGTTTAGATGAAATTATACCTTCTCATGTTTCTACTAGAGTTAGAAATGGTCTATAGTCAGTTGATAACTAATTGTGAGGGCAAAAACCATAACTTATGTTATCTACGGATTTCAAAGCTTGGTATAAATTTGTCCATGATGAGCATGAGCAAATATCTCTTCAGTTGAATTAAGAAGAGAAATAGAGCTGGGTGTGGTGGTGCACACCTTTAATCCCAGCACTCGGGAGGCAGAGGCAGGCGGATTTCTGAGTTCGAGGCCAGCCTGGTCTACAAAGTGAGTTCCAGGACAGCTAGGGCTATACAGAGAAACCCTGTCTCGAAAAACCAAAAAAAAAAAAAAAAGAAGAAGAAGAGAAATAGTAGGCAAATGAAAGCAAGTTCAAGGTTTAAAGGAAAATATTAGTTTTCAATGAATGCAATTATTGTAAGAAGAGATGTATATTCTGTAAACTTAATATCAGAGACTGTTCAAACCATGATTGTCTTGGTCATTATTAATTACTTATATCTTTTTCTTTTTTTAAAAAAGACTTATTTTATGTATATGAATACACTGTATCTGTCTTTAGGCACACCATAAGAGGGCATCATATCCCATTACAGATGGTTGTGAGCCACTATGTGTTTGCTGGGGATTGAACTCAGGCCCTCTGAAAGAGCAGTCAGTGTTTCTAACCTCTGAGCCATCTCTTACCCCTACTATCTGAAATCTTACAAAGTTTTAATCAAAGTTATTTTATCATTTTCATAAATGTAATAGCTTCACCGCCTAATTATAAGATTCTTGTTATCAGAGCCAGGAGTTTATAGCACATTAGAAGCTGCATTTCAAGGCTCTAGACAAGTAGTTTCTCTTTTAGTTCAGTTTAATGTACTTTGGTATTCAGAGCTCAGCTGCCTTTGCTGGACTGGGTTACCATTGAGAGGGCAAGAGCAAACACCCAATTGTATAGAGCTGTTTGTTATTGTTTTTTTAATTAAAATACACAGTTTTGTGGTTTTTGTTTTTCTTGCAAACAGAACCATGGAGATGTCATTAAGCATCTGCATTTGTTAGTCATTATTTTATAGTGATGTTTATTATCATAGTCTTATAATTTATACTATATTCATAACATTACCCAGAACATTTAATATGCAAAGATCTAGTTTGTCTAATCAGAGTTAGCTATTTTTTCTAATCACATTGTCAAGTCACAGTTTGAAATTTGTTTATTTCAGTTCAAAAGTGCAGCTTTCATATATGTAAGAAAGTTTGTGCTTTTATCTATACTAATTTTCTATTAATAGAGTTTCACTTTAATATTGGTAACAGACTCCTAAGTACCATGAAATTATAATTTTATTACTATATGAAACAATATTTACTTATGAATTTTATTTTCAGCTAATCTTATTTTATACTTTTGGTCTTGATTTTTAGGAAAGAACGCTTGGTGTATGTTGGTATCAGTATTGAAAACATCATTCCTCCACAAGTAAGTTTCTAATTGATAGGTTTTAGGTTTTGATTTTTTTATTTAAAATCATATGTGTATGCATGTTTTCCCTGTATGTCTTTGTACCTCGTGTATACCTGTTGCCTACAGAGGTCAGAAGAGGGTGCTAGATTCCCTGGAGCTGGAATTGCAGATGGTTGTGAGCCACTCTGGATGCTGGGCATGGAACCTTGGTCCCCTGCAGAGCAGCTGTCCTTAACCACTGAGCTATTTCCAGTCTAAGTTTATATGGCTTTTGTGGAAGAGATGTTGTGTGCGTTCCTAAGTTTAATGGAATTGTGTGTTTTGTTTTAATATTTACATTCCTATTTTATTAAGGCTAGACATTATAAGCATTTGGAGAAAGAACTATTGAAATTATTATATATAAATAGATAACCCAAAAATGTGATTATTGTATTTAAACTAAATTTATAGCTCATTGCTTTGGGGTAATATTCAATTGTTTCTATTGTAAAAATGGGGCAATTTGTGGTTAGCTTTATAATGTGTTATTTGCATAAAATAACTAAAGAATAGCTTGGGAATAAATTACATTTAAACTGGCCCTTACTGAAACTTTAATTTCTATTATAATTTAATTTCTTTGAAAAACTACCATTATTGAACATTTATTAGTCTATAATTAAGGGTACCTCATAAGTGAATGTTCAGTAATTTCCAACTTGATTTTGTTGTGAGTTTTGTTGCTGTAGCTGACTTTTGACAGGGTCTATAACCCTGGCTGGCCTGGGATTCAAGGGGCCACTTGACTTTACCTCTTGAGTGCTGGCTTTGAAGGCTAGGCTTAGAGCTATGAGCTATCACAGTCAGCAGGTTCCAAACAAAGCTTTACTGTTTTATTCTTTTCACAATTTTTTTAAAAAGATTTTTATTTAAGTATGTGTGTACACTGTCATGTCTTCAGACACACCAGAGAAGGGCATCAGATCTCATTACAGATGGTTGTAAGGCACCATGTGGTTGCTGGGAATTGAACTCAGGACCTCAGGAACATCAGCTAGTGCTCTTGACCATTGAGCCATCCCTCCAGCCCATCTTTTCACAATTAAATCACAGCTTTAAGTAGCTTACCAAGTTGTTCTTCTTCAGTTTAAATCAAATCATCTCACGAATTGAGCATACATAATATATTCAGAGTTTTCTGTGAATCATGTAATTATTGGTTAACTGATTGAAACTGTAGAAAAACTTAACTCTCGTTATTTTATTTTAATACAATTATAAACTCAGAAAAGTATAAGAAGATCAAAAGAAATATTTCATTTATTTATCTCCAATTTTTTAATTTGTGTAAGCAGTTTTGCTATGTATGTTCATTGTGATAGATAATCTCAGAAATTCAAAACTTTCATGTATGCTGCCTAGGTAGAATGTGAAAGCTACTAATTCCAAGAACTGTTTCCTGGTCATACCTGTACACTTTTATTATCTTTAAAGGAGCCCGAGTTTTCTGAAGATCAAGAAGAAAAGAAAAAAGATGCAAAAAAATCCAAAGCAAATGTACTTGAAAGGAGATCAACAAGAACAAGGAAATGTATTAGCTACAGGTAGGAAGGAAGAGAAAGTTGTTATAGTAAAAGAGTCTGGTTTTTTCCAGTTAGACAAGACAAAAGTGGATGGTTTTCCTAACTTAGTGATTTTTAAGTATTACATTTATGTCATGTGGTATCCTTGGGTATTGAGCTCCAACACTAAAAGGCCACGCTGTAGCTCACAAGTAGTAGAGCCCTTCCTTAGCTTGAGTAAGGTCATATGTTCAGTCCACACACTAGGCACATACTTGCATGTACTTGTATGCACAAGATTCCAAGCAGAAATTATTTGTATATTCAGTGCGGCTGAGTTCATCTTAGGTCACCTGAGTCCCAAACTAAGATGAATCTTCTATATAAAGCAATCATAGAGATTTTTTTTCTTGTTTCTTATCTTTAAATCCAAAAAAATAGTGTTTTGAGCAAAAGCACATTTATCTAGTTGTAAAATTTGATCATTTGTATATGAATTTAACAATATACTCATTTTCAATAGTGATTATATAGTAATCTAAAGAATCTAAAGCTTTACTGATTCTTTGAAGTTTTTACTTGTTTATTGTCATGTGAGTGTGTGTGTAGGTAGAGTACCTACTTCACATATACTGATATTGTATGAATCCTTCTGCTTTCCTGTGTAGAAATACTATCAATTGGATAGCTTTCAAAAAGCATATGTTGATTTCTCACAGTTCTAGAGGCTTTATAAAGGCAAGATGAAAGTACCAACGGATTTGGGAGTCTGATTTCAGAGCCTGTTTCTGGCTTATCAGTGGCACCTTCATGCTTTGTGCTCACAGGATAGAAGTTCTCGTGATCTAGTGTCTGGTGTGGGTCTACTTCCATAGATAGATACATAGATACATAGATCTACTTCCATAGATAGATACATAGATAGATAGATCTACTTCCATAGATAGATAGATAGATAGATAGATAGATAGATAGATAGATAGATAGATAGCTGTCCTCCTGTTTTAATGTCACATGGCAGAAGATGCCAAGAGATTTTTCTCTTTTTTAGTCCCGTTTAATGAGGACATTAATCATACTCTTTTTTTTTTTTTTTTTTTTTTTTTTTTTGGTTTTTCGAGACAGGGTTTCTCTGACTAGCCCTGGCTGTCCTGGAACTCACTTGGTAGACCAGGCTGGCCTCGAACTCAGAAATCCGCCTGCCTCTGCCTCCCGAGTGCTGGGATTAAAGGCGTGCGCCACCACGCCCGGCAATTAATCATACTCTTGTGTGAACCATGCCTTAAGGTTGTCACATGTGAGTTGGAATGGGGACAAAACCAGACTGATGCAGCCACTTTGTGTATGTAGTCTATAGAAATCAAACATACACAGCTTAGGGTCTGATCACTGTGCTTATTTTAGATTTGATGAATTTGATGAAGCAATTGATGAAGCTATAGAAGATGATATTAAAGAGGCTGATGGAGGAGGTATGTATTTATCTGTTACTCTTTTCACATAATTCTACCAGCAGATTATTGTTCTCTCCAAGGCTAACACTGAACAAACTGTCTCATATTTAATATAATCTGTTGACATTGTGTTAGTGTATTAAGTCAGAACTTTGTAATTATTAATTTTTATATGATATAATACAAAAGTTAATTTTCTTTATTGATCAAACAATTTCTATTCTAATTAGAATACTCAGTAAACTTTCCTATTGTCTTTATAACTACAAAGCCTCAAATATATGGATAATTCAAATTTTAATGACTGGTATAACTTAAAAATCAATTTACTCACTTAATTACCTTCACCCTTTCATCCATCTTTCCTTCCTTCCTTCCTTCCTTCCTTCCTTCTCTTTCTTTCCATTTCATTTTGTTTTATTTGAGACAGTGTCTCTCTCTGTGGTTCTAGCTGTCCTGAACTTGCTGTGTTGACAAGACTGTCCTTTAACTTACAGAGATCCTTCTGCCTCTACCTCCTGAGTGCTGGGATTAAAGGCGTGCACTACCATGGCTGGCCTTTAATTGCCTTCTTTTTTTAATTTTTAAAATTTTTTTATTTTTTATTTTTTTTGGTTTTTCGAGACAGGGTTTCGGGATTAAAGGCGTGAGCCATCACTGCCCGGCTTAATTGCCTTTCAAAACAGCCTTATAGAAAAATCTGAAGGTTGTTTGTTAAGGCATTATATAGCCAGTTACTAATGATGTAGAACCTTCTGCTTTCTACTTGTTACTGTGAATTAAGAGTGGATGAGTAAGCCTTTTGTTTTGTTTTGTTTTGTTTTGTTTTAAGAAACTAACATTATAGCCTTTCAGAATTGTGTCTTTTATTTACATCTTTATCAACTATTTTTTTCTGTCCTTATTCAAGAATATTTTTGAACCACTGCTAACAGGTATGAGGTTTCATTTTCAGAGTGAGGAGAGTGGTCTCAGATTGGCTAGTGTTGACAGTTGGACAACTTTGTGGCTAAATCAGAAAACTCTGAGTTACTTTCTTTAAAAGATGGGTCTGGAGAGATGATTCAGCAGTTCCGAACAACTGCTGCTCTTTCAGAGGACTAGAGCTTGGTTCCTAGCACCATGTACGTACATATGTACAGCACATGCATGCCTGATACCCGGTATCAGGAGATGGAGTTCAGCTCCATGGAACTGCAGTTAGCATGCTTGGGAGCTATGAAGTAGCTACTGGGAGCTGAACTCAGGTCATTTGTAAGAGCAACAAATGTTCTATTGTAGAACTTTCTGCTTCAACTTAAAATAACTTACAACTGCAATTAACTGTGCTTCTTAGAGATCTGATTCCCTTTTCTGGACTCTGATCGTACTCAGACACATGTGACATTCACTTAAAAAGCATACATACACAACGTTAATTTTTAACATCTTAAAAGCCAGGAGAATTGAGTACTGACAGGGTCACTCAGTGGGTTGAGGCATTTGCACACCTGAGTTAGATCTTGGACCTTCCCAAATGACAGAAGAAAACTAATTCTTGAGAGTTGTCCTCTGACCTCTATAAATATGCCTTGGAATATATGAAACACACACACACACCCCACAATCTATCTATGAAGAAAAGAAAAGAAGTATATTGAGAGGCTAAGCAGATGACTCAAAGGTTAAAAGCATTTGTTGTTCAGACAACAAATTGGGTATCAGACATGCATGTGCTGCACATACATAAACACTCATACAAATAGAGTATTGAGCCAGGTATGGCAATACAAATCTCTGATTCAGGAAGCTGAGGCACAAGGAGTTTAGGACAAACCTGGGCTGCACAGAGAGGTTTTTAAACAGACTTCTACCACATAAAAGGCAGTGAGAAAAAAGAGGGGTGGGGTGGTGTCTTAGTCAGGGTTTCTATTCCTACACAAACATCATGACCAAGAAGCAAGTTGGGGAGGAAAGGGTTTATTCAGCTTACACTTCCATACAGCTGTTCATCACCAAAGGAAGTCAGGACTGGAACTCAAGCAGGTCAGAAAGCAGGAGCTGATGCAGAAGCCATGGAGGGATGTTCTTTACTGGCTTGCTTCCTCTGGCTTGCTCAGCCTGCTCTCTTATAGTACCCAAGACTGCCAGCCCAGAGATGGTCCCACCCACAAGGGGCCTTTCCCCCTTGATCACTAATTGACCCGACAGCTACATCTCATGGAGGTACTTCCCCAACTGATCTCTGTGATAACCCAGCTGTGTCAAGTTGACACAAAACTAGCCAGTACAGGTGGGCATCACTTGGTGATATATCAAGTCAAATGTAAACTAGGAGTCTCTGCCCTGTAAACTTGTACACAGTAAGAGAGGCACATTAATCCTTTCTTTGGAGCATTATCAGCTGCTGATGTTGTACGGAGCCTGCATAGTTCTAAGATAAATTAAGCAGAGGAATAGCTGCTGCTCTGAAAAGTTATGGGGAAGGTTCAGTAAACATGTAGTTACCTCTTCCTTTCAGGAGTTGGCCGAGGAAAAGATATCTCCACCATCACAGGTCACCGTGGGAAAGACATTTCTACTATTTTGGATGAAGAAAGAAAGGAAAATAAAAGGCCCCAGAGGGCAGCTGCTGCTCGCAGGAAGAAACGCCGGCGACTTAATGATCTTGATAGTGATAGCAACCTAGATGAAGAAGAGAGTGAGGATGAATTCAAGATCAGTGACGGGTATGTGTCTAAGGGTCAGCGTACAAAATGCTGTGTCCTTGGAGAGCCTTGGTTGTACTGTGCTGTGGCTTTTCTTTATCTATATGGATTTGCAGGATATTTAAAGCAAATTTGAGATCACTGATCTTGATTCATTTTTAGATTAAAATTAAAGCTATGTTTATACTAGTTTAATATTTAAACTGATTAACTGCAATTGAAGTTTCATTTATTGAAAGCATTCTCTATACAACCTTCTACCAGCCGGGTGTGGTGGTGCACGCCTTTAAACCCAGCACTTGGGAGGCAAAGGCAGGCAGATTTCTGAGTTCAAAATCAGCCTGGTCTACAGAGTGAGTTCCAGGACAGCCAGAGAACTACACAGAGAAACCCTGTCTCGAAAACAAAAACAACAACAACAAAAAACAACCTTCTACCAAGTTCTTCAGTAGTTTTTAATCAAGTATGGTAAATTATAAAGAAGTATCACCTCTGGTGCTCTCTAGAGGTTGGCTAAGGGATAACTAATCTATTATAAGTAGTACTTCCATTTATACAGAACAAGTATAAACAGTATTGTGGAGTTTTTCCTTTTGGTTTGTTCATGGATGCAGTGTAACAGATAGGTATACAAAAATCACAGAATAGTTCCTCTGCCTTGCCTGCCTCTGTAACAGATAAAATTAGAGTACAGAACATAGTTGGTCAGGGAAACCACATAATAAAGAAGTTAGAGTTGACATGTGTAGAATGGGTATTTTGGGCAGCCTTGTAAGTTTAGAATTAGAGGCAGGGTGAGATAAGAAAGCCATCAAAACAGAGAAGCCACATGTTCAAATGTCAAGGCATATTTAGGAAACTCCCAGAAAAGAATATGGGGATAAAAAGAACAAAATCACTGAGTGGGGTTTTTCTTTTTTCTCTTTTGTCATGCATATAATTTTGAACTTTGTCCTGAAAATGGATTTTTAAAAAATACCCAAAGGAGCTGAGCGTGGTGGTGCACGCCTTTAATCCCAGCACTCGGGAAGCAGAGGCAGGTGGATTTCTGAGTTCGAGGCCAGCCTGGTCTACAAAGTGAGTTCCAGGACAGCCAGGGCTATACAGAGAAACCCTGTCTCGAAAAACAAAAACAAAACAAAACAAAAAATACCCAAAGGGTTGAGGCATGAGATGAAAGGGAAAATTCAGCCACTTGGCTGGGTGAGTGATCTCAGTATCAGGCTAACTAGCTGAGCAGGGAGACATGTTTGCTCCCTAAGCCTGGCGACCTTTTCTTTAGAAGCCATGTAAGGGTGGAGGGACAGAACCAACTCTGCAAGCTGTCCTCGGAATATGCAGGCACGAGTACTCTATTTCTCCTCATAATAAGAAGTCAGAGTTTTGTATTAAAAATATCCGACTGGTTGACAGAAGAAGAGTAGTGAGTTAAGAAATAATGAGCCTTTTCAGATGTGTTGGATTTAAGATGTACCCAAAGAGGTCAGTGCAATTCATGTGTGAACAGCATTTATTTTCACAGCTTCTTCAGTGAGAGGGATAGATGGTAGAACATACATTTTATTGGCAAAGTTGACATAATTTTCCAAATATATCTTCAAATATATTTTACTGGATTTAAAAAAAAAATTATTTATTTATTTCATATATGTGGGTACACTGTCGTTGTCTTCAGACATACCAGAAGAGGGTATAGGATCCCATTACAAATGGTTGTGAGCCACCATGTGGTTACTGGGAATTGAACTCAGGACCTCTGGAAGAGCAGTCAGTGCTCTTAACCACTGCGCCATCTCTCCAGCCCCCAGTTTTACTGAATTCTTTACAATGTGTTTGGAACTTTGAAAAACTGGTTATCACTTCTAAATGTACCAAAACAAAACAAACACTAAGTGTACCATCGTGATGTATCTGGCTTTTCCTGGACAGATCTCAGGATGAGTTTGTTGTGTCTGATGAAAATCCAGATGAAAGTGAAGAAGAGCCACCATCCAATGAGGACAGCGACACTGACTTCTGCAGCCGAAGACTGAGGCGGCATCCTTCTCGGCCAATGAGGCAAAGCAGGCGTTTGCGGAGAAAGACCCCAAAGAAGAAGTACTCTGATGACGATGAGGAGGAGGAAGAAGAATCTGAGGAGAACAGCAGAGACTCTGGTAAAGATCCTTCAGTCTATATCAGAGCAACTCAGTTACTTCCTATGACCTCTTGGGTCACAAGGTGTTGGAATTATTCAGCTGTGACATGTCCTGATGAGACTTTGAAATCCTTTTCTTATGACTTACTAGTAGCTTTTCTCAAACAGAGTTATCTGAGAAAATTCACACAAATTAATATGTTTCCTTAATGCCAAATTCTTTTAGAATGATAAATTGTGATAAAGCCTTCTGGTGCCACATATTTCTGAGCATATTTTAAGATGTTGGAAAGGGAATAAGCAGTTAAGCCAACACAGCGGGATTTCCTAGCTTTTCTACTCACAACATTTATTCCGGAGAAGATTTTACAGGACTTCCAGCACATACTCAAACATTTACTGATAATAAATCATAAAAATATTTTTTAATGTTTTTTTTTCTGTGCATTGTTGTTGTATCTGTGTGAGGGTATCAGATCCCCTGCAACTTGAGTCACTACAGATACTTGTGAGCTGTCATGGGGGTGCTGGGAATTTGACCCAGGTCCTCTGGAAGAACAGCCAGTGCTCTTAACTCCATCCCCAAATAAATTCTAAATTCTAGTAACCTTATTTTTTTTTAAGATTTATTTATTTATTATATGTAAGTACACTGTAGCTGTCCTCAGATACTCCAGAAGAAGGCATCAGATTTCGTTGCAGATGGTTGTGAGCCACCATGTGGTTGCTGGGATTTGAACTCTGGACCTTCGGAAGAGCAGTCAGCGCTCTTAACCACTGAGCCATCTCTCCAGCCCCAGTAACCTTATATTTTTATAGCGTTAGCTAAGTATACTTCTACCAATGGATTTAAATTTTTATTTCTTTCCTTTTTTTTTAAACAGAAAGTGACTTTAGTGATGATTTTAGTGATGATTTTATAGAAACTCGGCGAAGGCGATCAAGAAGGAACCAGAAAAGACAAATTAACTATAAAGAAGATTCAGAGAGTGATGGTTCCCAGAAAAGTCTACGACGTGGTAAAGAAATCAGGCGAGTTCACAAGCGCAGACTTTCCAGCTCGGAGAGTGAAGGTAAGTGGAGTCGTGTGTGCGGGAGCAGGACTTGGCAGAAATAGATGCAGCATGGAAGGAAAAGTGATTCAAGCCTTACTTTATTTTAAAATGCATGCAATCATTAGTGTCAGTAAGATGAATCTTAGATTTCTTTCTGTTTATTAATTATAATTGAAGTAAATGACTCAATAGAATGCTAATTTTTAAAGGTTCTATTGTATTAAGTTCTTAATACAATATGACTTATTCTGCTCCTTTTGTTTTGTTTCTGTTCTGAGTAGATAAGCAGTTTCAAGCCAAGTTATCTATTGTCCTTCTGGACTTTCAGTATGAACTTCAGCTGAGATCTGCTTTATGTAATGGCTTGAGTTGTTCTATACCAAAAGGGTAGAAAAAGTTTCATAGCAGGGCAGTGGTGGTGTGTGCCTTTACAGGTGGATCTCTGAGTTCAAGGCCAGCCTAGTCTAAAGAGTAAGTTCCAGAACAGCCAGGGCTACACACACACACGCACACACACACAAATGCTGTCTCGAATACCTCCCTCCCCAAATTCATTTGAGGGGCTGGAGAGGTTGCTCGGTCAGTCGTTAAGAGAATTTCTTGTTCTTTCAGAGGATCAGGGTTCAGTTCCTAACACCCACAGTAGGTAGGCAGCTCACAACCACACATAACTCCAAGTTCATGACTCTAATGCCTTCTGATGTTTGTAAACACTGGCATACACAGACATGCATACATATACATAAAAATAAGGTAAATCTTTTAAAAATTCTAATAGGAATGTATGATACCCACTTCATTGCTAATTCAAACCTCTCTCTAAGTTGATTTTGAAAGATGCTGACTTTTTTTTTAAGATTTATTTATTATTAATTTGTAAGTACACTGTAGCTGTCTTCAGACACATCAGAAGAGGGCATCAGATCTCATTATGGGTGGTTGTGAACCACCATGTGGTTGCTGGGATTTGAACTCAGGACCTTCAGAAGAGCAGTCAGTGCTCTTAACCGCTGAGCCATCTCTCCAGCCCAATGTTGACTCTTTTTAAGCATAATCTATCATTGTTTATGATCTGCTTTGAATATTGCTTTTACAAACTAAACATCAAATACATGATTGAAAGTATGAGACGGGGGTGGGGGGAAATGTGGATGTAGGAGACTAAAAGTAAATTTCCCTTGATTATCTTCATATGTCATAAAGAAAAAAACATGAATCCAGCCATTAAATGTCAGTATTGATTGGACAAGCCCTTGGTGTAAAGCACTAGGAATAGGATAGAACACACCAGCCTTCGTGTAGGTAGATGGAATGGTAATAAAACAAATGTTAGAATATAAGCTATTAGAAGGAGAAAAGAGAATTAGAAAAATACTCTTCCAGTTTCTGACTTCTTCATTGAGAAAGACAACATTTAGGGAGCAAAGTTAGGAATTTCTGGTGAAAATCAGGCCTAGCGTGCCTGAGACTCTAGACTGGGATTCGGTTCTAAATACACACAAACACATATTTGCAATGCATGCTTCCCCACCCATGCTCATAATACTCTTTTTTGTTTTTTTTTGAGACAGGGTTTCTCTGTATAGCCCTAGCTGTCCTGGAACTCACTTTGTAGACCAGGTTGGCCTCAAACTCAGAAATCTGCCTGCCTCTGCCTCCTGAGTGCTGGGATTAAAGGCGTGCGCCACCATGCCCGGCTGTACATACTCTTTTATACACACAGGCATGACATTTAAGATCTGAAAGAAACCTAGGGTAGGCATTCTCATTCTCTGAAGAAAGAGTGACCCAACTGAGGGAGTGTCTACTCAGAGCCTGAGCTGACTGTGCCCAGCATAGTCAGGGAGCAGAAGGAAGGTCGGGGTTGTTAAAACTGAAGGTGTCATGAAGATGTCAGCAAGCTACAGTGGACCTGCTGACATAACAGTGTTGCAGATCAAGTTTTATTGGAAGATGGTCATGTCTGTTTGTTTACATATTGTCTATGACTTCCTTCTTAAAAAATGAATAGTTCTGCCGGGCGTGGTGGCGCATGCCTTTAATCCCAGCACTCGGGAGGCAGAGGCAGGCGCATTTCTGAGTTCGAGGCCAGCCTGGTCTACAAAGTGAGTTCCAGGACAGCCAGGGCTATACAGAGAAACCCTGTCTCGAAAAAACCAAAAAAAAAAAATGAATAGTTCTGATAGAACACGAGGTCTCTCCTGCCCTAAATAAATAAATAGTAATCTCAGATAATCTCAAAGCTGTCTAGCTTGTTTTCTACAATAATTAGAATATTCCTCTGTTAGTGCTGATTAATTCAGTGATACTATCCTCATGTAGCTGTGAAACACTTAAAAGTTTAGCTGGCTTGAGCATGGAATTAAATGCTGTTTAATTGTAATTAATTTAAATTACCACATGACTAGTGTCTATTATGAGCAAACTACAACCCACATGAGATCATGCTACTCCACTGCACTTCCCATATCACACAAAGCAAATCCATAATCCATACAACTAGAATTACATGTGGTCATCATTCCTCTGAAATGGGTGCTGGGAACTGAACTCTTGTCTTCATCAAGAACAGCATGTATTCTTAACCGCTAAGCCATTTCTCCAGCTTTCCAAGGATCAATTTTGTTAGAGCAAAAGCATTTACTGATTTGATGAATAAGAAATCAAGGAGAAATAAGCAGCTTTAAGAACAAAACTGCCAGCCGGATGTGGTGGCGCACACCTTTAGTCCCAGCACTCGGGAGGCAGAGGCAGGCGGATTTCTGAGTTTGAGGCCAGCCTGGTCTACAAAGTGAGTTCCAGGACAGCCAGGGCTATAAAGAGAAACCCTGTCTCGAAAAACCAAAAAAAAAAAAAAAAAAAAAAAAAAAAAAAAAAAAAAAAAAAAAAAAAAAAAAAAAAAAAAAAAAAAACTGCCGGGCTGGAGAGATGCCTCAGTGGTTAAGAGCGCTGACTGCTCTTCCGGAGGGAGTTCAAATCCCAGCAACCGCTTGGTGGCTCACAACCATCTGTAATGAGATCTAATGCCCTCTTCTGGTGTGTCTGAAGACAGCTACAGTGTAGTTACATATAATAAATAAATTTAAAAAAAAAAGAAAGAACAAAAAAACAAAACTGCTTTTTATTCACACTAGATTTAAGATGCCTCTTTAGCTATCTAAACATACATGTTAAAGACTAATCTGGATTTAGTTTGCCTAAATCAGGAAACTTGTAAGTTTGTAAATGTATGTATGTGTAGTCCAAAGGCTCAGTGAGATGACTCAGAGTCAGCACAGATAACAACAGTAAGACATTCCCAGTTCACAGTTTATCAGAGGAAGTACTACTCTCAAAGGTTATATGGAGTACAGTGTGATGCCCAGACATTTGCTTTTGGTTTTTGGTGTTTTGGGAATGATTTCATATAACCCAGGCTAGCATTGAACTTTTGATCTTCCTATACTTTCCAAGTATGGGGATTATAGGTGTGTACCACCTTCCTTCAGTTTTAATCTTTCTTCATTAATACATTTATATGACTCCCCAATTTTAGGATTAAAGGAAGGAGTTTCCCAGTTTGTGGCCAACTTATCTTCCCTTAGTTCAAGAACCTCTTCTCTCACTCCCAAGAAACCTACTATTCCCTAATTCGGTAGTAAAATACACAATAGACCTCACTAAACATTGTTATAGATGATGGTAGGAGTTAGATGTCTATCATATCAGTCCATTTATTACAGAGCAATATTTTCATAAGAACAGAGGATGTGGTAGATAAGGGAAAGAAAGGAGTACTTGAATGTGTTCATGTCAACTGTGCCAACAGTGTAAATGTCTGTTTATTCTAGAGAGCTATATGTCCAAGGACTCTGAAGACGAAGACCTAACGAAAGAACCGAAGCCATCTGTTCGAAAACGGGGCCGGACCACAGATGAAGGTGATGAAGAGGAAGGCAAACCATCCCGCAAGCGGCTACACCGGATTGAGACAGATGAGGAGAGCTGTGACAGTGCTCATGGGGACGCAGACCAGCCTGCCCGTGACAGCCAGCCCAGTGCCCTGCCCTCAGAGCAAGAGAGCAGCAAGAAGCCCTACCGGATAGAGAGTGATGAGGAAGAGGACTTTGAAAACGTGGGCAAAGTAGGGAGCCCATTGGACTACAGCCTAGTAGACTTGCCTTCCACCAATGGACAGAGCCCTGGCAAGGCCATTGAGAACTTGATGGGCAAAGCAACTGAAAAGTCCCAGACCCCCAAGGACAATGGCACAGCCAGTGCAAATCTAGCCCCCAATGGGACAAGTGGTGGACAGGAGGTGGGAGCACCAGAAGAAGATGAAGATGAGCTTTTGCGAGTGACTGACCTTGTTGATTATGTCTGTAACAGTGAACAGTTATAAGACTTCTTTCCATTTTTGTGCTAATTTATTCCACGGTAGCTCTCACACCAGCGGGCCAGTTAGTAAAGCTGTTTAATTTTTCCTAGAAAACTCCACTACAGAACGACTTTTTAGAAGAAAAATTTCAACAAATCTTGAAGTCTTTCTGGGAAGTGACCAGTTTTGAACTTTGAAGATTAATAATTGCTGTAAATTCCTTTTGATTTTCTTTTTCCAAGTTCATGGTCCTTGGTAATTTCATTCATGGGGAAAAAANAAAAAATCTTATTATAATAACAACAAAGATTTGTATATTTTTGACTTTATATTTCCTGAGCTCTCCTGACTTTGTGAAAAGGGTGGATATGAATGCATTCCAAATCTGTGAGGGCCCAAAACAGAATTGAGGTGGGGGAAAGCACCTGTGCTTCAGCTTTTCATATTAAATATATATTATATTTAAACATTCATGCCATAGATGATGATTAACGAACTGTTTAAAAGTTCATGTCTGTACTGTTGCAGTTTGAGTACTGTAGATAACATCACACAAACATCACTTAGTAATAACTTTTGTGACATCAATTGGTTTACTATTGGAGTTACTACACTTTAAATAAAAAAAGAGACCCTGGAAGCACCATCATAAAAACATTTTAACTTAAGTTTCTGTTATAGTAGAGTTTCTTGTTATATTAAAAAAAAATCATCTGGAAAGTATTTGTATAGTAAAATGTATAATGAAGCTTTGACAACCAGATTGTGCTAACAGAATCTTTTCAATAGCTTTTAAGCTTTTGTAATAAATTAGATGGCCTCTACATGCTGGGCCAGATGGGCAGTTAGTGAAATGAGTGGTCTTTCCCTAAAATCTAGGTATACTATAAACTTGACAGTAGTGTTAACTCTTCAGGCCACATGGTGTTCACCATCTGGGATGCCATTTTGAATATAATACATCTAATATAACATGGAGATGCTAAGCTGTGTATTTTAGCACATTTGAAGACTGAGAAAGGATTTTCAGGTGAATTTTAACTGGTTTATTCTTGCCCTTACTATCTACTTCAAATTGAAGTCTACAAACAAAGCAGTTCCTTTGGGAGGTTTTTAGTTTAAGCATGTGTATGGTGTGTGATTTGTATGATGTGTGTGTGTGTGTGTGTGTGTGTGTGTGTGTGTGTGTGTGTGTGTGTATGAATTTTCTATCTGCCTGGATATATTAGCAGGGTTTGAATGTAGTTTTGGCCTTTGGCCATTATATACTTCTATTAAAATCCATTAATAGTCACACAACCAACAGAATTGAATGAGAACCGCTGATATACTTAATAAGTATAATTTCCATTTTAAACATCTCAACACTTTAAGGATAAGCCCTTTGCTTCAAGAATAGGCGGTTTTTAAATCAATGTAACATAGCTGACACTAAAATATGAAGTTATACCTTCGTTTCTGTTACAGTTGTGAAGTTTCAGGCACAGCCCTAACCCTGTACAGCTGTAGCACTTGTGATTCGCCTTGCCTGGCACATCTGAAGCCTTCAGCATTGCTTCAGTGTGTGTTTTTGCCCTGATATTCGGGTTTTCTATTCCAGTGTTGTCTGTTGCCGGCAATAGACATGCTGTATCTGCTGCTGGCTCAAGGAATTTCACTTTTCTTCAAGATTAAGCATTATATGTAGTCAGTGTACAGTAAACCACTTTATTATTATTATTATTATTATTATTATTATTATTATTGAAAGCTGGCATTAGACTTGTGTCATAAAAACCTCTGGATACTTTATGCTCCTACTTTCTGTTCCTTGACAGATATACTCTTAAATCTTATCTCCTGGCCTTTAAATTTTAGTGCTGATTTTTTTTTTCAGTTATTTGATTTTGGTTTCACTTTAGTTCCATAGAACTTGAGTATTAATGTTTGCTTTGATTGTAGCAGTGAACTTACATTTGTGTAACAATAAAACAATGAAAGCAGCCTAAGGAAACAAGGATGCAGCAGCCACTGCAGAGCCAGCTGTGGCTTCATCTTGACATAGTGTTGTGCTAGAAGGACAGGGCGGGCTTACATTCACAGGCAGTGAAGGATTGAAAGGCACCAGTTACTTGCATAACTTCCTTTCTAGCTGTTGTGTTACTTGAAAATCAGCTAAGGAAGTTTTTCACTGTCTAGGACAGGCAGAAGGATTCCTACTACTGTGTGGTAAGTGGTTCTTCCTACACTGAACACTGACAGAAGGCTTCAGTCCTGCAACCAGGTAAAGCCACTGTGGTGTAGAAAATGTCCTATGTGCCTGTCTCTACCTCTGCACACACCAGCTCTTGCAACCACCTATCAATTCTATTCATCATTTACACAGATGATTAGAAGTAGTAAATGGGTAGCTAACTCCTCAGCATGCAGAATGTGAAGTAACTTCTTATTCTTCTGCTACGGAAAATCCACAGTAATTTTTATGGTAAAGACTGAGTATTCCACTTAGCAAATGTCTCACTGACTTGGGTTTCAAAACCACTTGTGCTACCTGATCTTACGTAAACTTGAGTGTCAACTTCATAATGAGTGTCTCCCTTCTAACTTTACATTCTCAGGCCAACTGGCTATAAAGAATAATCCAGGCAGCTAATATAGAGCGATTCTTAGTATCCAGCTACTTCTGCTGGGCTTTTTTGTTGTCTCTGTTCCTGCTGGAGATCGAATCCAGGGCCTCATGCATACTGGGTAAGTGTTTTAACGCTGGGCGAGAACTCATGCCCTGCTTAGTGTTCAGATTCAGTCCCTCAGAGTCGTTCTCTCTCAGAAATCCTTGCTTGGAAGATGTTCTCCATGAGGTTTCTGTTGCTGCTGTCAAAATAAATGTTCTGTATCAAAAATTCTGATAAAACCATTAAGGACTGGAGGATGGGAAGGAAAACAGGCATGTAGACTATCTTCAATCCTTGATAGATTCAGATTTATAATAGATTTTTTCGAGTTTTTCCCATTAATAATTTCAGTAACCCCCTCCTACCTTTTGACATACAAATGTTGAACTTGTATCAAAGGGCTCCCAGTGTCAGACTCCTAGTCTACAGCATATGCATTAAGGGGAGATACAGTGTAATATTCAAAGTGTTTAGTTTGCGATTTTGGTAAAGTTTGAGAGCTAGCCAGATTTTTACAGTTCCAGAACTTAGAATTGAAATAGTGTATGAAAATGACTCAGACTGGTTTGTACATGTGTGATGATACAGTGTTTGTTGTAGAATGTAACTGCGAAGTCATGTGCTTGCAACAATACATATGCCACACTGAGGTGGTTTCCTTGACATCTTCCAGTTGGTCAAGGGTACAGAGTGAGAGGATAAAAAGTTGCATTAAGAATAAATTCATGTTTACTGGTAACTCATTTTTTAAAAAGTGATCTGCCAAAGAACCAAGAACTTCAGTTACTAGTGAAATTGTTGTGGGGAAAAAGATTTTTAAAAGGATGTTATTACTTTTCACTTTCTAGTTGATAGAACTTATCCCACATAATAAACATTGAAGCAAAGTGCATATATTAAGAAAAATGTGGACACTTACTTGTTTGTTTAAATAGAGAGTAAAAATTATGGAGAATGTGTCAGTAATTTTAATGTGGGGTGAGTGGAGTTCCCTTTGTGACAAGAATAGCCGTTTAGCCTCGTTGGTAGGCATGAGGTAGCCCTCACTAGTTCTTCTACCAGAAGACAGAAAACACTGAACAGATCTGTAATTCTCAGAAAATGCTGTGACTCCACTGCCAGCTGCCACAGTGGAGCAGGTCTTTAGTTCAGGGTGGTGTCTTAGCTTTAAAACAGATGCTCAATGATATTTCTTAGGAGAAAATGTGTACATACACACATTCTGGGTAACCACTAGGATGCTGAATTCATTATGAACTGAGGTACTAAATGTATACGGCAAGTAATTGTAACAAAATTATGAATATGATCCAACTATAGGTTTAAAGAAAAAAAGTTTTTCTTCATGGTTTGACATTCTCAAGGCGTTTCTGGTTATCTTAGCAGAGAATGCCAAGACCACATGTATGCTGTAATCTACATAGTCCTTGTCTGTTAATAATGATCCATTAGTGAACGCTCAGAACAAAATTCATTCCTATTTTATCCGCCATTCCCAGAGAAACCCTGGAAGTGGCAAGCAAGCTAGCTGCTGTTTTATTTCCTCACTGTTTTTATCCTGATCCTGAAAGAAAAAAACAAAAAACAAACAAACAAAAAAAACACCTTTGTTCTCATCCAGTTTTAGACTGGATTATTGTTATGCTTCCATTTAATTTCCAAATATTTTGCTCCAGCTTAACTGAGATAACTTTCTTTTGAGTACCAAGGTTTGCCAGGCTGCACAACACTGAGGAGAAGCCATTCCCATGTAAACAGTCACAAGCCAAAATGAGGTAGCCTTGGTGGTGATCCACGTTAGACTGTACACTCAACCCTTGCTGCTCATCCAGACCCTCTCGGAAGCTGATGAATTAGAACAGAGGTCCCTGCAGTTCCCACTCCTGGTCATGCACACAGCTCCCTGCCCTATCTCACATTTTGACACTTTGCTCTAGGAGGCTGTTCTGGCACACTCACCATAGGGGTTTCAGTTTCTGATCGTTTTTTGGTTGGTTGGTTTTGTTTTTTGTTGTTTTGTTGTTGTTGTTTTTCAAGACGGGATTTCTCTGTGTAGCCCTGGCTGTCCTGAAACTCACTCTGTAGACCAGGTGGCCTCAAACTCAGAAATCCGCCTGCCTCTGCATCCCGGCAGGTGTTCTGATCTTAATGTTTTAGATACATCTATCCCATACACAGGGTATGTGATAGAATGTAACAAGTTATCAGTGAGTAGGGATTTATTAAGCTCTAGATATTTTGAATGAGAGAAAAACTAAGGAACTATATTTGGGCGGGGGGTTGTTTTTGTTTTTGTTTTTTTGCCAAACTGGCACAAACTAGAAAATGTGCAAAGGACTGAATAAGCTCCCTGTTCTTTTTGCCACTGGATGATGGAAGAATGAGCTTGTTTAGGTATATATTTTCTTGACTTTAATCAGTTTCAGATGGAGTCTAACTTAAACATTTGGGGATGGTTTGATCTGTATTTATTGCATCCTGGCCATAGGCCGGGAGCCTGCATGTTATGTTTATGGACAGCTAAAACAAAGCCATGTGGAACTTAATGGCTCAAGATCTTCTAAATAATTTAACTTATTTTGTACGTTGCAAAAAGGAAAAAAAAGTTTATTTTGCTTGAGAGTCACATTTTTTTTATAACTGTACAGCTTTTAAGGGATGGGAGGTGGGGAAATACCCTGAAATAGGATGTAGATTTTTACAGTTGTGTTTATGCTAGAACATCTATGGGAGCATTGTGTAATTAAACCTCGAATTGTTTAAAACCTTGTGCCATGGTCTTTTTCATTATATTGCCCTTTAGCAAGAGTTGGTGCATGTCAGTAGTGCACTGCTGTGTGAACAGGCCTTGAGATTAGATTAATACCTGTTGCCAAAGCTTCCATTGCATGAATTACCTCCCTACACACATGCACATATGCACACACAGAGATACAGTTCCTAGTAGTGTAAATGCATCTTCAGGATCAGTATAACTTAACATACAGACCCTAGCAACCAGCAGCATTATTCTTTCCAAGCATGACTTTGTGGTGTTGTCTAGGGTGTTACTGATGTTGGTGTGTTTTGTTCTCTTATCAAAGTGGCTTCTTGGTCATAGTGTCTGGATAGTACCTTGCCCAAAACTCCCATTGGGTTTCACGTGCACTTTAAGAAGAGATGTCCTATGTTGAGATGGAGATGGGAATGAGGCAGGGCCAGTTTCTTATGTGTAAGAGAAGGAAAAACTAGAATTGTTGACTGTTCTGTAGACTTGCCTAACTCCACACAAATAACTTGGTGAAACTTGGCAGGAAAGGAAATCACATTAACTTTTCTATCCCTCCTTATTTGGTAAGTAGTTTTGTAGTCTATTAGAAGTACTGCTGCTGTCAGTCTTCCCTAGCACATTTTTCCATGCTTTAGCCACACCTTTTTAAATGTCAGCACTCCCCCTGCCCCCATTCCCACTCCTGCTATCTGGTAATTTCACCATTCTGATTTACTACCTGGATAGCTCAACTGTATTCTTATAAGTAATTAAATTCACCTAAATGTGTCAATTTCTAAGTAACCCTCATCTGCTGGCAACTAATTTGCATTATAATTTTCTTTGCTATTTTTATCCATTTAGAAGCTTAGGGACTATGAGTTTCAATGTGAAGAGTATAGATTCCAGCTAAGAGTTTGTAAATTGTCTTATCTTAGAATCTCACTTCAATTTTAAAGTAGTAACTAAGTTCCAGGAATCACCTAATCAGAACATGTCTTGGATTTTAAGATGTGTTTATTTGGAATACTTTATTTTCCCTATGCATAAAAGAAAAATATTGCTGGAATAGTTTTCCAATTACTGTTTTTAGATGAGAGCTGAAGCAGAAGCTCCAAGATTAGCAATCAAAGTAACTCTTGAGGTAATTAGGATCATGCTGTTAGTCAAAGAGAATTGGCAGTGCACTGTCACATGATGTACTGCACATGTGAATGAGGTGCGCCAAGATCTGCATGGTAACTCTGAGAACACAAGTGAAGTTTGTGTATGAAGAGTATGGCAGGTCCTGAGAGCTTCAAGCTTCAGGAGTGTTAGAACTATAGTTCATAGTTGTTTAAATATAATACTTCTTGTGACAACCAAAATATGTTGTGGCTGGTGCCAATATTTTCGTTAATGTTGAATGTCGCATTACAGTCTGATCAGAATTCTCAGTGTAATAAGCCAGGCCTAAGCCATTTTATAGCTATTGGCCTAACTGTGTAACTTTTTTTTTTCCAAAATGTTTTATTATAATACTTGTCATTTCTTTCACTTAATATATGTTAATTGTCATAATAAAAAGTTTAAATAAGTTGATGTACTTAGCATTGTGTTTGAAAACATAGTTTATGTTACATTTTGTGGCATTATAGAAAGCTCAGAATTTTCAATACTGGTTTGTAAAAGGTGAAGATGTTCTGTGTCACCCAGAAATATACTGTTATTTCATGATCTAGAAAGCAAATTTGTAAGTAGATTGACTCTCTCAAATTCGTTTTTAAGGCTGCCTGTCAACTAGATACAACCTAAGGCACTATTCTATTCTTGGTTTTTATTATCCTCTGGAGAACTGACACATTAGAACCCAGGCCTTTCTTCCAAACAGCCCTCTGTGGACACAACTACACTACAAATCAGCAGCATAGGCAAAGGTTTTTTGTTCCTTTTGTGTGTATGTGTGTGTGTTCTGTGTCTCTCTGTGTGTGTGTGTGTAAGTTTTGTTTTAGCCAGTAAGCTAGCAGAGTTCATCAGTACTTGAAATTCTAACCTGAAACTACCAATTAACATTTAGATGAAGGAAGAATGTGAATCAAGATTTCACTGTATGGGATGAATGCTGGTTTCTGGTCTGTCATGTTTATGAGCAATTTGAGCTTTTTGAAACAATCAGCTAAGAAATGACAGTGTCATGACAGGCTTAATAGTTTTCCTTGTTTTTTTGTTTTTGTTTTTTATCTTTTTAAAAATCTTTTTGTGTATGGGTATTTTATCCACATGTATGCCTGTTTAACAATATACACACATGGTGTACTTGGAGGTCCTAAGAGGGCAGTGGATCCCTTACACTAGACTGATATGAGCCACCATGTGGGTGCTGGGATTAGAGCCCTTGTCCTCTGAAAGATTGGCTTCTACTTTTAAGTGCTAAGCCACCTTTCCAAACCACAGCCCTAACAATTTAAGAGTCTTAGCTGAGCATGGGGCTAGAACTTAGCTGTCAACTTTTATCTTAGATTAAGAGACCTGAGGATGGTCCATTTAAAAAAAACTAAGATTTAAAGCACTAAACAGTGATCATTTAGTTGATGTGGAATTATAATAAAACTTTTTTTTTTTTTTAATTTTTCGAGACAGGGTTTCTCTGTGTAGCCCTGGCTGTCCTGGAGCTCACTTTGTAGACCAGGCTGGCCTCAAACTCAGAAATCCACCTGCCTCTGCCTCCCGAGTGCTGGGATTAAAGGCGTGCGCAACCACACCCGGCTTAATAAAACTATTTTAATGAAATTTAATGTTAGATGTTAGGACCCTTCTGGATGAGATAAATCCTTAAGTAATTCTGACAATGAGATCAAGGTTATTCAAAGTCTAAATGACAATCAGAGAAAAAGCACTAAGAGGATATGACCTAGTAGTCATCATTAGTGCATACAGTCACCTCCTATAGGAAAAGTTAGCTAGAACCTATAAGACAAGTTTGTGGTACAGACCACCTTCCCTGTCTAGTAACTCTTGCCCATTTCAGAGCTACCTGACTCAGTTTCCATCTTTCTAGCCTAACCCCAAGAAGTCTCTTTGCACTAACACCTGTCTGTGTCTGTGACCTGGTAGCTTTCCTATTGCCTTTGGGCCTTTCTCATTTCAGTTCTCTTTGTCTCTGATCTCCATTCTTCTGAGTATTCTTCTTTATATAATGTTCTTCTCTGAAGCATGCAAAAGATGAGTATGTTCCTATTTAATCTGTCTTCTAATTTCTTGCTCGACTTTCAGTGTTTAAAATGAACAGGTCATGGAATTACTAAACTGTATTTAAAAGTTCTTACAAGCCGGGCGTGGTGGCGCACGCCTTTAATCCCAGCACTCGGGAGGCAGAGGCAGGCGGATTTCTGAGTTCGAGGCCAGCCTGGTCTACAGAGTGAGTTCCAGGACAGCCAGGGCAATACAGAGAAACCCTGTCTCAAAAAACCAAAAAAAAAAAAAAGTTCTTACAAAAACGTCACTAGTTTCTAAGAGAAATGCCAAGAAGCCAACAGGCTCTGTGGCAACAACCGAATTCCACTGTCAGAAACTGTTACAGAAGGCTGACACACAGGAGAAAACACCCCTCACACTTTGGTTCTCTGATTTTCTATTACAAGCCTATTTTGTCTGTTCTTTAACATTTCATTTTCTAGTGGGACACCTACTCAACTTTTTAAACTGGAAACTTAGAAACGATATTTAACCTCTCTTCTTTCTCTATTCTTGTCTTCATCTTCACAAATTCTTCCTCTCAATCTATATCCACATGATGAGGATTTTAACCTTCAGAGAGTTCTAGAATCTTTTTCTCATCCCCACCCATACTCCACTCCCACTTTCTCATTCAGGGGACCTGCCTCTTAGTCTCAGTGACGACAAACTGGCCAAATTTTAAAACGTAACACTTAAAACTGGAGACATGGGTCAGCTTGTGAGAATGCCTAATGCTTTTGCAGCTAGGGTCACTGCGCCCAGGCAGGGTGGCTCACACCTGACTGTAACTTGAGTTTCAGGAGATCCAATGGCCGCTTCTGGAGTCTGTGGCCACCTGCAGTCACATGTACACACACACACACACACATATATATTCTTGGAAGGAAAAAAACATCTAAAGATTCCTCTGTTGAGAAGATTCCAAAAGGAAAAAAAAGGAGGAAGAAGAGGAGGAAAGACAGAACCGCCATCACTCCATCCTCCATGGTATATTATCCAACCTAAACAGCCTTAGCCCCAGAGATTATAATTCTACAGCCAAAAAAAGTGGAGTCTAGAGGTGACTGAATTCCATCCACCGACTCTACCTTGTGAGTTTAATGCCTCAGGTCCCATCTGTTAAAATGAGTAATAGAAAACGTGTTCATATTGTTTATCATAAAGAAAAAAAATTGAACAAGTGTGGTGATCGATGCTCATAGTAGTACCAGTAAACTGGAGTACGATGCAAATCGATTATGTATTGGAAGCCAGCCTGGACTACTTAAATAAGCCGTCTCAAAAACCACGAAGGAATCCATGAAAAAATAAAAGAGGTAAAGTCTTTATGCTGTGTGGTCTATAGGTCTGTTATGGATTTCTATTCACCAAACCTGTACGTTTTCACTGCTCCTATTCGCTGGGGCCTTGCGAGCAGGGAAGACAAGGGTTCCTAACCAGTGGTCTACCTTTCCCTCAGACAGTCTTTTGACTGTCTTGCTGCGCACTGTCCATCATTAATGTAACAATTTTGTGCTCGTGGCGTGACTCGTGGGGATGGTGCGCTCCATCTCTCTGGCGACGTGGGGACTAAGAGGTCTGATAAATGGCTGTGTGAACCCAAGGAGTACAGGCCTGACGAGGCGGAAGCAGGGTAGACTCTAGCACCCAGCCCGGAGACTTCGGATCTCCTGATGCGTGTGGATTTTATTTCTGTGAGTCCTGTGTGTCCTCCTTCGACGAAGGACTCCTGGGGCCTGGGGCCCTTCCCGCTTTTTGTTGGGAAAGGCTTGGTATTCCTTATACATCCTCTCTCGGGGTTTGCTGCTATGACCTTCAAGGAGAACCAGAGAAAACACTCGGTTATTCTAAGCATCCTTAGAAGAGCGGGAAAGGGGAACCAGTGCCACGTGACAAAAGCCAGCCGGCTCGCCGCGGACCTCTGAGTTGCCTAGAACATCCCGTCTCTATGGTCAACCGCATGACAAGTTCCTCGCTAAGAAAGTTGTTCTTCCGGATTACTGCTACTGCTTCCGGGGCAGCTCCCTGCGAGCCGCAATTGCGGTGCTCGCCTTTCTCGGTTCGTGTGGAGCGATGCTTTCGCCGACAATGAGCTTCCTCAAAAGCTTTCCGCCGCCTGGGTCGGCAGACGGGCTCCGGCTGCAGCAGCCGGACACCGAGGCTGTGCTGAACGGGAAGGGGCTCGGCACCGGCACGCTTTACATTGCGGAGAGGTAGGGTTGGGGGGCGCCGGCCGGCCGGCGCTATTGTGCAGGCAGGGTGGGATTGTCCCCTCCCGAGCTCGGCTGGCTCTGTCCCCTAGCCCGCGTTTCCCCCTAACGACCTGTGCGAACCGGCCTGTCTCCTGCAAGCCTGGCGCGTGGTCACGTTTAGTTTTGAGTCCGCAGAGCCTCGGTTAGTTCTTTATGGGCCTGGCTTTCTGAATGGTCGTGTGAACTAGATGATTTCCCCGCATGGAATATGTAGCTCAGATTGTGACAGGTTTAGGACGTTTGGTTAATGTTCCGCTCCAAGTGTGTATGTGGGGTGGGGAAGGACCATCTTCGGGCCCACGCTGGGCGGAGTCATAACCAGCCGAACCCGACTCCTGGATGTGCAGGTTCTGGAAGGAATTCTTACATTTCACTACCTTTAGGACTTAGTACTTAAACAATAATATAGACATACCACTAAAATACACATTACACACGCGCTCATACCCTCCTACTCCCACCCCATACCTTCCTGTCCATCCGACCGACCTCCTTCCTTTCCTTTCCCTTCCTCCCTCCTTCCTTTCTTTCTTTCTTTCTTTCTTTCTTTCTTTCTTTCTTTCTTTCTTTCTTTCTTTCTTTCTTTTTCCTCTTTCCTTCAGAGAATGCTGTATTCTATTTGTTGGACACAAAGGAAATCCTCTGCTTCGTGTGTGTGTGTGTGTGTGTGTGTATGTTTTGAGACAGGGTTTCTCTATGTAACCCTGGCTGTCCTGGAACTAACTCTGTAGACCAGGCTGGTCTCGAACTCAGAAATCCGCCAGCCTGGTCTACAGAGTGAGCTCCAGGACAGCCACAGCTATACAGAGAAACCCTGTCTGGAAAAACCAAAAAAAAAAAAAAAAAAAGAGAGAAAGAGAGAGAGAGAAAGGAAGGAGGCAGTTTTACTGGGAGAGAGAGAGAGAGAGAGAGAGAAAGGAGGCAGTTTTACTGGGACAGTTGTACCAAGACAGGTAGAAAAAGAAGGAGCCAGAGAATTAGAAGGAGCCAGAAGATCAGAACAGATTACTAGAGTTACTTTCATGTCAAGCAGAACAATTCAATCAGAAGCTGAGAGAAACCAGATTGAATCAGTCAGAACAGCTGAGTTAAAGCAGCCAGTTAGAACTCAGAAAGAACAGGAAAGGGGAAGAAAAAAAAAAAAAAGCATGTTTTTGTTTTTGTTTTGGGGGCTGGTGAGATGGCTCGGTTAAGAGCACCGACTATACTTCCAAAATTCCTGAGTTCAAATCCCAGCAACCACATGGTGGCTCACAACCATCCGTAACAAAATCTGATGCGCTCTTCTGGAGTGTCTGAAGACACACCACAGTGTACTCACCTATAATAAGTAAATAAATAAATATTTTTTTAAAAAAAAGAAAACATTTTTGGAAATGTCCCAAATTATAGGTTACATATGTATGGATTAAGAATTAATTAAATCAACATTACATTTCCGTCTTGTACATCTCTAGATACCCTCTTTCCTCATTTCTTTGTTTGGATCACCCTTTGTAGTTTTTTTTTTTTTTCTCACCTGGCATTTCCAAGTCATGAGATTTAATAACTGGCACTTTCCCCAAAGTTATGACAACTGGTGACTAGCATCCAGGTCAGTGGGAGTGTGTGTGTGTTCTAATTAAAAGAAGTAGGATGCTTAGGTGAAATGATGAAAAACAGTGTATTTTGTGTCAGGACATGCATGTATTTTACACATGCATACATGGCATATATAGAAATGCTCTTTAGGAGTTTTTCATCTGAGGAAATAAAGGCGAATGTGGAAAGATCCAAAGCTGGAACAGGTAAGAGCATGCCCATGGGCTTGGCAGTATTACATTGTAGCCTTTGGGGAAGCTTTTAGGACAGAAGCCAGGAGAGAACCGTATGGAATTTGTCTCTAAGGGAATAGCTTGTGTGTGCCTTTAGAGGCGCACAACTCCTGGTTTCAGTTTGAGTTTAGAAGCAGTTTTGTTTTCGGGTTTATTTTATTCCATGTGTATGGATGTTTTGCCTGCATGTATGTACATTATGTGTATGCACAACATGGATGCCTTGCTCTCCATGAGGTGGAGTGGATGCTCTGGACTTAAAGCTGTGAGCTACGCTGGGTGTAGTGGTGCACGTCTTTAATCCCAGTACTCAGGAGGCAGAGGCAGGCGGATTTCTGCGTTTGAGGCCAGCCTGGTCTACAGAGTGAGTTCCAGGACAAGCCAGGGCTATACAGAGAAACCCTGTCTCGAAAAGCAAACAAACAAACAAACAAAAGCTGTGAGCTGCCATAAAGGTGCTGAAGATGGAACTGTGGTCCTCTGCAGAGAGCAGCAAGTGCGTGTGAGCGCAGACTTTTCTCTAGACCCCAGAGCTTAGTTTTTATAATAAGTTGAGTTCTCATCCAAGTAAGGAAGATTAAAAGGCATGAGTAGTTCAAAAGAAGTTATTTAAGACTGGTAAACTTTATACTTAAATTGAAAATAGGTACTTTGAGCTTTGAAACAATGCTTTTTTACATATTCTCAAAAACAATGTTAAACCAATTAAGCCAACGGAGATTCTTTTCCCTGCCTGTGCTGTTTTGTTTTGTTTTTTTTAAACACTTTCCCAGAAATAAGAAGACACCCCCGTTGCACTTACTCCCAAATCTCAGGTTTGACGAACATGAGTTGTCTGTGTTCTCTGCGTTCCTAGTTCTTGTCCTTGCTCTTATGACTCATGTCGCTTTGGCTTTGGTTTTTATGACTGGTCATAGATAATTACATATTTTGGTTTTGAAGTGCTTTATGTGAGAAGAGACTTAAAAATAATTAGAGCCTAAAGTCAAGCAAGTGTCCTCCAAGTGCCAGACTGGTTTCCCTCAGTTGCTCGGAGCCATAGGGACACGGTTGAGACAGCGTGCTGACATCCTGAGAGTCTACAGTATGATTTCAGCCTTTAATCCAAAGGCACTGATTCTCTTTAGATGCCAACCTTTTTGACCGCCCAGGTTTTGTGGCTTTGAATATTTGAAATTATTTTGGACTTCACATTTTAGGGTGTTCCATTCTAAATTGTAGTCATATCAGGAGATTTTGGAGGTGAGAAAGGAAATGAGTTTGATTGGGCTATTTTTAGTATCCATGAGCACTGTTTCATCCCCACACTGAGAGGGACTAGTTTATTGCCTTACCCCCTTTTTTATTCCAAATAAGCCTAGTGGGTAAAATTCTTTCCAATAACTGCATCTTTCCTTGCTTTTAATTTTTAAGTATACCATTAAATCATAGTATAGCTAGAAGCAGGTGATACCCACCTTTAATCCTGCCACTCAGGAGGCAGAGGCAAGTGGATCTGAGTTTGAGGCCAGCTAGGGCTACACAGAGAAATCCTGTCTCAAAATCATCCTCATCGTTGTATGTTTACAGAGTTGTGCTTCACCACCACAGTCTAACATATGCCTTTTGGTAATGCTGAGAATTGGGTTACACGATTGGGGTAGACCATTAGACACTGATTCCTTGCTGGTGCTCAGTTCCTGAGGCGTAGAATTTAGTGTCCTCTTAAACTGACCACGAGTAGTTTTAGATATCACTGTTTCTGCTCTTGGCTCTCCAGTTGTATAGTTGTGTTATGTTGTGTTTGTTTTGTTGTTATTTTAGACAGGGTCTCGTGATTAGCATTGACTGTCTTGGAACTGCTATGCAGACCAGGCTGGGTTTGAACTCCCAGAGATCTGCCTGCCTCTCTGCCTTGCAAATGATGGAATTAAAAGTATATGTTGCCGGACGTGGTGGAGCACGCCTTTTATCCCAGCACTCGGGAGGCAGAGGCAGGCGGATTTCTGAGTTCGAGGCCAGCTTGGTCTACAGAGTGAGATGTCACCACCTGGGTTTTTTGTTGTTGTTGTTATTTTGTTTTTTGTTTTGAGACCTGCACTGTCTATAGACCAGACTGGCCTGGAGTTCATTATGTGAATTCCATATCAGTCTTGAACTTACAGCAGTTGTCCTAACTCAGCTTCTAGGGAGCTCATATTATAGTTGTGAGCCATGGTCAGCTGGCCAGAGCTGACTTTCTATACTCTAGAAGCTGGGTATGGCGTCACAGGCTTGCAATGCCAGCACTTGTATTTAGCATGTGGAGTCAGGAAAAGCAAGAAGAGTACCAAGAGGCTGTGGCTGTGGCCTGGTATGGTAAATTAGCACAACTTTAATCCTGCACTGGAGGCAGAGGCAGGCTGATCTCAGTGAGTTCCAGGACAGCTAGGGCTATGTAGAGAGACACTGGCTCAAAGGAAAAAAAATTCATGGCCAACCTGGGCTAAATATTAAAACTGTCTCAAACTAAAAGGGCATGAGGATGTGGGGGCTGGGGGAGAGGAAAGTGGAGAGGATATAGAACATGCATGTGTTCTGCAGAGCCACACCCTCATTCCCTTCTGTGCTTAAAGTCCATTAGTGTAGAGTAGCTGTATAAAAAGTAATAGCTTTTATTGTGACATTCCTCTTTAAAATCACGTTATTTTATGTATGTGAGTTCACTGTCACTCTCTTCAGACACACCAGAAGAGGGCATCTGATCCCATTACAGGTGGCTGTGAGCCGCCATGTGGTGGCTGGGAATTGGACTTAGGGCCTGTGGAAGAGCAGCCAGTGTTCTTAACTGCTGAGCCTAAAATAGCATTATTTATTGACATGATTTACATGCGTACAACCTGCCTGTTTTACTCATAGAAGTTGATGATTTTCATCATGCACTCATATCTACACTCAATTTTAGAACATTTTGTCGTTGTCCCCCCCAAAAAACAACCCAGTGCTCATCAGTAGTCATTTCCTTTTCCTTTTCAGCTCTGAAAATATTTTGTGGCTTCTTTGAGATCTTGCCCCTGCCAAGGTGTTTTCACTGGCTTTTGTGATTAAAAAAAAAGTTCATATTGGGGAATATTCCCAGTAAAAATTAGGCATTACCTGTCAATTCAACGTACTGACTTTGGTGATATGTTTCCTTTGTTATACCAATAAAATATTTGCGTTTGTGCACTTTAAGGTAAGAGTATTGTGTGTGTGTGTTTTCTTTTCTTTGCGTGGTGTTTTGCCTGCATGTATATGTATCACCTGTGTCCCTGGTGCCTAAGGAGGCCAGGAGAGGGTATTGGATCTTTTGCGCTTAGAGTTACACAACTTTGTGAGCTGCCATGTGGGTGCTTGGAATCTACCTTAGGTCTTTTGGAAGTTCTCTTAACCACGGAGCCATGTTTCCAATCCCTGTGGCTTTTCCTTAAAGCTGGGTAATAAATAGGAACTCTACCTTGTCTCATAAGGTAATGGTTATTTTTTTTTTATTATAATTGTAACCCCAGCTGCTTTGTGAGCGGAAAGGTTGATTACCAGTTGTCAGTGCTTTCTTATCTACTGAGAACTGTGCTGACATTTTTGAAGAATGTTAAATGAAAGTATGGAAGTAGCAGACTGACAGACATGATCTATTAACATACATGTGCTAGCGTGTGTTACTGAGCTGCAGTCGAAACAGAAGAGGCCCCTGTGGACAAGAGGGCTCATGGAGTTATTTGGAACTTGTCTAGATGAAAAGATCTGCACAGCAAAGAGGGTAACTGAAGACATTCAAAACAGGGATAAGTGTAAAAGACACACACACAAGTAAGGGCCGGAAGCTGTTAAGAGCACGAGCTGCTCCTTTGGAAGACCAGAGCTAGATGCCAGTAACCACATTGGAGCTCACAGCCTCCTATCACTCGAGCTCCAGGGATCTGATGCTCTCCTGGCCTCTACCAGTACACATAGAGGCCACATATGTGTGCACATAGAGGAAAAATAAACACATGTGACCTGAAATAACCTGCCTCTCAAATTGTTTGGATTTATAGCTATAGGGAAAGAAACCATAGAAGAGAAAATTTAATACTTGTTACTAAATGTTCTTATTTTAGGGATATTTCTAATATTGTTAATAAACTTAAATTTCTATACATAAAACTATCTAGGTTGAACCTTTATAAGCTTTGATATTAAGTTAGGATTTAATTTCTAAAAGTAATCTGCCTAAAACATGTTTTTCAGCCGCCTGTCTTGGTTAGATGGTTCGGGATTAGGATTCTCACTGGAATACCCCACCATTAGTTTACATGCGGTGTCCAGGGATCCAAACGCTTATCCTCAAGAGCATTTGTATGTTATGGTGAATGCCAAGTTTGGAGGTATGTATGGATAACTTACTCTCGTGCTTCCTCTGATAGCAGCGTGTATTTTAAAGGGCAATGTTTGTTTGTTTGTTTGTTTGTTTAAGATGAGGTCTTCCAGTTGCTCAGGTTGTCCCTGAACTCCTGGCTTGATCCTCCCAGATGCTGACACTTTAGGTGTGTGCATGCTGCTATCTAAAAAGCAATCTTTGGTGAAACTCAATGTAAAACTTCAGCCATTGGTCCACATTGGATAATAAAGTATTAAGCTGAATTAATTATCTAAAATAATTTGACCACTTGAATTTCTTATAATGGGCATTGGCTTTCTATGTATCTGCATATATTTACACTTAGAAGTCTTCTGTTAATATGATTATCTTCCTATTTTTTTACTGCCTATTCCTTCTTCTAAAGGCATTTCAGAGATGTGAACCAGTATATTCCTTTCCAAAAATTTATGATAAATTATATTTATTTATTTATTTATTTTAAATATGTGTATTTGGGCAAGGGTTGTTGACTGCATTTATGTCTATGTGCTACTTCGTGTGTGACTGAGGCCAGAAGAGGATGTAGAGTCCTATAACTGGAGTTAGAGACTATATGCATGTTTCTGTGTGTGAATATCTGCTATGTGTGTGGATGCTTGCAGAGGACGGACAGACGGAAGAGGTTTGGATTGCTTGGAGCTTGAGTTACTTCTAGAACAGCGTATTGGCTACTTCTCTGTCACTGTGCCAGAGCACCATGACCAGCAACTAAACAAAAGGTGTTCCAGGGGTCAGAGGCAGTGATGGTAGAGCAAAGGTGTACAGCAGAGACAGTCCCTACAACTGAGAACCAAGGTTTCAAACCTAGGAGCTTAGGACGGCCATTCTCATTCACAGCACCACAGGCAGCCAGCACTCTTTACCACTGAGTTGTGTCTCTAGGCCCAGAATTGTTTTTATTTTGTTGCAGTCGTGGTTCTCAGTGGTGCAGGGAGAATTTAATGTATCTTCACTCATTCAGTTTAAGATAACGGGTAGCATTTGTTCCTGACACCATTAAGTTGGGTTTTCATTTGGTTCCGGGTCTAATCATTTATATTTAGTTGTGAACACTAGTTACTAATTTTTAGAACTCTGGCAAGCCATGCCTTATTAAGATACTGACTGACCCAGCTATCCAAAGAAATCATTAGAAGATTTCAAATTCTTGCTGTTGGAAAATATTCGAAAGATAGATAAAAATATAATGAAATTTGAAAAAAGATACGGAAATGTTAAAAGTTCCTCAGGCCTTGGAGTGAAGCATGATTCCTTACTGAGCTATTAAGCACAAAGGTCACGGCCTTGACAGAAGAAGAAAGGTTTATTTGCTTGCTTGTTTGTTTTGCTCACAATTTCAGAAATATTTCAGTCCATCGTGGTGAAGAACATGTAACAAGGTAGCAGGTGTGTGGGCAGCAGCTGTCTACTTGGCAGAGGTGCATGGGTGGAACCTTCAAAGGCCTGCCCGTTGTGTCGTGGTGCTATCCACTGGGCAGCAAGTGTTCAAAACATGAGTCTCTGGAGACGTTTTAGAATCCAACCATAACACTTAGGTAAATTCAACTGCGATTTTTTTATAACTGCTAGTTACATGCTATTGCTGTGACAAGAGAGCTTAGATAATCAATTTAATAAGAGGCTTATTTTGGCTTATGAGTCACAAATCTTGGCTTATTTTCATCTGGTTTCCAAACAGGTTTCTTTAGACCTGTGTTGGCACAGCATATCATGGCCAGAGCACATGGTTGAGGAGATTTTAAGGCAATAAATAGAAGACCTGATCACATTATGACAGCCAGAAAGCAAAACTTAGAGGGCCCCCATTCCCCTTGAGGACAGCCTCTACATGCCCTCTCCTCCTAAAGATTCTTTTTTTGGTGGTGGGGAGGGGGGTGAGACAGGGTTTCTCTGTGTAGCCCTGGCTGTCCTGGAGCTCACTTTGTAGACCAGGCTGGCCTCGAACTCAGAAATCCGCCTGCCTCTGCCTCCTGAGTGCTGGGATTAAAGGCGTGCGCCACCACGCCTGGCTCTCCTCCCAAAGATTCTAACTTCCACTAGCATCACAGACTGGTGACTTAATTTTTAATATATGGGTCTTTGAGAGACACTCACTCAAGATTCCAACCATAGCTTTAAATAAGATAATTATTAGGTGGTATTTGAAATGGAAAACTTTAAAAGTATTCTTGTCAATTCCAAATGGTGATGGGTTGGAGCTAGGGGTGTGACTCAGTGGTATAATGTGTTCAAGCATCTGAATTCAAACTCCAAAACCAAAATCAGTGCCTTAAAGCTTGTCTGGCATTGGCACCGAGCAAAGGTAGTTACTTGTCCTGCCCACAAAAACCTAGTGAGGTGGGGCTTCAGTAACAGTAGATACCAGGACCAAGCCCCCAGTAAGGAAGCTGTGCCTTACATGAGTCTCATGAGTCATTTTCTCATGAGTCTCAGTTTTCTTACAAAACTAAATTACTAGAGGATTATGTTAGTCTCACTTTCCACATGGCTTCATCTCTGAAAGATTCTGCTAACGCCCTGTAGCACCACCAGTTGGTGACTGAACCTTTAACATGTGGTAAAGTTATAATCACTTGGAAGCCTGATTGCTGCTGTTCGTTGTTTATGCTGATGCTAAACCCAGGGAGGGCCTCATGTACTGCATAGGGTTGTACCTGGCAGTACCAACAGTTTCCTACTGTTCTTTCCATCTGTGGCCTTAAAGGAGGTTCCTGAGACTATAAGAACTTGTTAATAGTGGTTATTTCCAGAGTGTAGATGGCTCAGTGGGTTCAGTGCAATATAACCATGAAGATCTGGGGTTGGGTTCTCAGCACCCACATTAAAACTGTACCTTTCACCCGAGCACTGCAGGAACATAGATAGGTGGCCTCCAAAGACCAGCCATTCTCACCAAAACACTGAGCCCAGGTCCAGTGAGAGACCCTGTCTCCCAACACAAAACAAAAAGATCAGAGGCCTAGGTTCAACTTAGGGCACTTATATACACATATACAAGCAAGCATACCAGTCATACCTTCACACCTGCCTCTCTCTCTCTCTCTCTCTCTCTCTCTCTCTCTCTCTCTCTCTCTCTCTCTCTCTCTCTCTCTCTCCCCCTCCTTTCCCCCTCCCACCAGTGGCTATGTATTTCTGGGAAAAGGATCTAGACACTAGGCACTATCCTCTGCACTTTGAATTATTGTTATCCTGGACTGTTATTCTTACACAATTACTACTGTACTTGTAGTATGGTGACACTCTTTTTTTAATGCATTGGCAAAGTTTGGAGCTTGTGACTAACTCCGTGATTTAGAATTTTCCAGTATGTGTATTCTTCTTGATCACTAAAGATACATATATTAAATAATGTGCCATTATAAACAGCACAGAAAATGAACTATGAAATTTGTTACTTAAAGGTATTCTCAGTGGCACAATGTTTTTCTTTTGCTTGTCTGTCTTCATGCTCCTCTACACTGACCTTGTGTTAAATAAGGACTGCATTAGTGGATGCCCCTTGCTTACCTTGTCAGTCTCACTGGATGGAGAAACCCCAAAGTAAAGTGTACTTCTGTATATCTGTGAGGGTTTCCAGGGGCAGTTCACTCAGGGAGTTGAGGGGAATGTGGATAGTGCCATCTGTAGCTAGCGCCCAGAGGGAGGGAAAGGAGGCGGCGGCAGCTGCAGTGTGGGCACTCCGCTCTCTCCCCCCTTCCTCTCCTGTCCCTCTCTTCCTTTCCTATGCCCTGCTTCCTGGTTGCCATGAGGGGAGCACCTCCTTCCTCTCACCCCTCCACCATGACTCAGCTCCCTAACAGTGGAGCCTGCTGCCCCTGTCAGCCTCTGATACCAGGAGCCAAATCAGTTCTCCTTTGTGTGATTGCTCAGCACGGTGGTACATTGAAGACTTCCTACGTTAACAAGTGTCACTCCAGTTTTGCTTCATATGCATGGTTGGTTAAAGGGGATTTTTTTGGGGGGGGGAGGGGTTTCAAGACAGGGTTTCTCTGTATAGCCTTGGCTGTCCTGGAACTCACTCAGAAAATCCACCTGCCTCTGCCTCCCAAGTGCTGGGATTAAAGGCGTGTGCCACCACTGCCTGGCTTAAAGGTTTTTTTAATGGTACCTTTAAATGTAAAATTTTACTTTTTTCTTCTTTGCCGAAGCTAAAGACTGAATCCAGGGCTGTGAACATGCTTGGCGCACACTCTGCCACTGAGTTGCATTCCAGCCCATCTGCTCATGTGTATCTTATCCAGCCCAGTTTGTGTTTATATTAGTGTGTGCAATACGTGCGTGTACATATGGATTTGGTTCTTTCCGCCTTTCAATGAATGGCTCTGGGGATCGAACAGTGGTGTTGGGCATATGCAGCAAGTGCTTTACCTGCTGAGCCACTCACCAGCCTGTAATAACTATGTAGTGATTCAAACATAGAAAATATATATTGAGGCCAGCCTGGTCTACAAAGTGAGTTCCAGGACAGCCAGGGCTATACAGAGAAACCCTATCTCAAAAAAAAGAAAAAGAAAAAGAAAAAAAAAACTTTTAAAGGTCTAAAAAGTTTACTTTTATTTCTCTTTTAGAAGAATCAAAAGAACCTCTCTCTGATGAAGATGAGGAAGACGATGATGATGTTGAACCCATCTCTGAATTTAGATTTGTGCCCAGTGATAAGTCAGCATGTGAGTGTTGTGTGACAATTATCTTTCTCTGTGTGCTCCCCTCTCCCACTGGCACACGCACCTCACCTTCATTACGGTTACCTCCATTCCATTGCTTGATCTCAGTTTAGCCTCCTTAAAGTCATTGAGCAGGTACTTACTGCCCAATGTCACAGATTGTGAATAAAGAAAGAATATGGTGAACAGTATGGTGCCTGGTGCATTTTGTGCAAGGAGATTCTGGTTAGTCTTATTGGTTGATGTTGCCGACACAGTGTCAACTGCAGGAAGCACTTTCAGAGTGAAAATGTGGAGACTGGAAAGTACGTCATTTGACAGAGGCTTTATCTTAGACAGTACTAGAATTATGTAGACCAGGCCTTAAACTCAAATCTGATTGCTTCTGCCTTATGAGTGCTGGGACCATACCACCTGGCCTGGCCTTTTCTCTCTCTCTCTCTCTCTCTCTCTCTCTCTCTCTCTCTCTCTCTCTCTCTCTTTTTTAAGATTTATTTATTTATGTATGTGAGTACACTGTAGCTGCATAGATGGTTGTAAGCCACCATGTGGTTGCTGGGAAGAGCAGTGAGTTCTCCTACCTGCTGAGCCAAATCCCCAGCCCTTGGCCTTTTTTCTTAAAGGCCAACCACCCATGAAAAGATCTCATAATGTCTTAAACTCTTTGTGATTTTTTTTTTTCATTGTCTCAAGTACTTTTCATGATCAATTTCTAGTTATCCTAGTAAACCTGTGTGCTTTTAAATTGGTTTATCGTAGTGGTTATATTTATTCTAAAATTCTGTGGTACACCGGAAAAAGTATTAGCTATAGTTTAATGTCTTTCAGTGGAGGCGATGTTCACGGCAATGTGTGAGTGCCAGGCCTTGCATCCAGATCCTGAGGATGAAGATTCAGATGACTATGATGGAGAGGAGTATGACGTAGAGGCACACGGTCAGTGACTCGGGCCTCAAGGTGGCTTTCCTGTTTCATTTTAAGCATGTAGTTGGGCTAAGGGCATAAGATTTTACTTTTTTGTATCTCTATAAAGTAACCCATGTAAGATGGCAATAAAAAAAAGGGAACGATCCATTAGCATACTTGTGCCCGTTAGCATACTTGTGCCTAGGCCCTTTCAGCAGACAGATTGGGGGAATGAATGGATTTCTCAAGCTCAGACAACAGTAAGATATAAGGGGTGGGGATGGAAAATAGAAACAAGTGGGAGAGAAAAGGATCACTAGAAAGTGGGTGGTCAAGGACGCGCCTCAGGCTGAGCTGGCTGCTCCACCCTCCCCATTGAGAGCTCTGGTCATATAGACCTCTTTAAAGTTGTATTTAATGTGTTTATTTTACATGTATGAGTGTGTTGCCTGGATTCATATATGTGCACAACATTATGCCTGGTGCCCTCAGAGGCCAGAAAAGGGTTTTGGAACCCCCTGAGCTAGAATTACGGGGTGCACTGCTAGCTGGGTGCTGAGAACCAAACTCCAGTGCCCTGCACTCTCTCTGGAGTCCTCTTGCTCTCGCACTTTAATTTCCTTTTCCCTAGAACCATACTTCATTTATTTACAGCTATTTCCCCTTTCCTCCCCAGACAGGGATGGGTTCACTTGCCTGATAGGCTACAGCCTCAGGCACAAATGGTTCCTTTTGCACCAAGCTGGGTATCTAAAGTTCTTTCCTACATATGAATCCAGTTCCTGGCCTTAAGACTATCCATTTCTGAGATTATTCTTCATATAGACAAATATAGTCTCATTTCTTAGAGTTTTTAAAAGTGGTTTTATGTTTTATCCTTTTTATCTTTTTTTTTTTTTTTTAGATTTTCTGATTTTTTAAAAAGGAGCATATGTTAATTCAAAATTCTTTTAGTATCAAATTTTGTGTTCACTAATTTGAGAAACACCCTCTTTTCCTTCTGATCCTTAGCAAGTCTGGTCTCTGGGAACTACTGTTTTCTAGTTTATTATCGTTTTAAATGTTTTCTCATTCTAGTGGGTAGGGACTCTTGTCTTGTCTTTTTAGAACTCTTAATAATGACCCTATCAATAAACACTGGAAGTTTTTGGAAGCCTATACATTTCCAGCAAATACATTATTTATTAACCATTTTCTTTTTTCCTACTGTTGAATAAAATAATTTAAAAGTATTCTGTTTGTTTAGAACAAGGACAAGGGGACATCCCTACATTTTATACCTATGAAGAAGGACTATCCCATTTAACAGCGGAAGGGCAAGCCACGTTGGAGAGATTAGAAGGGATGCTTTCTCAGTCTGTGAGCAGCCAATATAATATGGCGGGCGTCCGAACAGAAGATTCAATAAGAAATTATGAAGGTGAGTGTTCTTTCTCTTCAGACTGGGAAATCGTAGCCAAGTTTTCTCTTAGAAGCCAGAAGACTGCAGAGTCCTTGCTCCAGACTCTCTTATACAGTTTGGCTCTGAAGGAGTGACGTGTGGCAGTCCTGTGCTTTCTAACCCCAGGTGATTGTGTGCCACACCTGTACTTAAAGCACATCTCTAAATATTTACTCTTTTGGGGTGGGGATGGGGGTGTTTTCTTAGAGGCAGGGTTTCTCTGTGTAGCTTCAGGCTGTCCTGGAACTCATTCTATAGACCAGGCTGGCCTTGAACTCAGAGATCTACCTGCCTCTGCCTCCCTACTACTGAGATTAAAGGCATGCCCCCCCCCATGTGCTCATGTAATCCTTTTTAGAACTCTGTTGGGTTGGTTTATGATCGAATTTTACACATTAGACAGCTAAAGCAAGAAGGATTAAATTGCTTGAGGTCAAACAGCTGATAAGTGGCAAGAGGATTGAATGAACCATTGTATAAAAATAATATGCCTACCACTGTCATAAACACCTCTTGCATTTTATATGTGTTTAATATAGATTAGAATTTTATGCCCTGGAATGGTAACACTTGTTTTTTTGTTGTTTTTTTTTTTAAGATTTATTTATTTATTATATGTGAGTACACTGTAGCTGACTTCAGACACTCCAGAAATGAAGGTGGTTGTGAGCCACCATGTGGTTGCTGGGATTTGAACTCGGGACCTTCGGAAGAGCAGTCGGCGTTCTTAACCACTGAGCCATCTTGCCAGCCGTAACACTTGTTTTTAATGACTACAGAGCATTGATGACGTGGCTTTAGTGTGTCTGATGATGGTCCTCTTTCACTTCTCTCACTGTGCTGTGATCTCCATGCATACTGCATATTGACCTGGGCTCTTGGAGTTCTGGGATATTGGAAAGGATGGGGATGCAGGGCAGGGATTTTATCTTACTGTATTGCCCATGCTAGACACAGACCAGTAAACTATTATCCTATCCTAGCATGCCTATTCATATGTCCAGGGGGCTTCTGGCAGAGGTTTGTGGCAGGTGACGAGTTGGGAGAGGGTCAGGAGTGAGAAAGTAAAGAAAACAGCTGTAGATGTTTCTTCTAGAGCACCTATTTTTCTGTCCTCCCCTCATACCTTTTTTTTTTTTTTTAAACCTGTTGGTGATTTCTTTTTTTTTTTTTTTTTTTAAGATTTATTTTATTTTATTATATGTAAGTACACTGTAGCTGTCCTCAGACATTCCAGAAGAGGGAGCCAGATCTCGTTACAGATGGTTGTGAGCCACCATGTGGTTGCTGGGGTTTGAACTTATCACCTTCGGAAGAGCCGTCGGGTGCTCTTACCTGCTGAGCCATCTCACCAGCCCCCCATACCTTTTTTAAGACTTTAAAAAAGTGCATGGGTGTTTGCCTGCATATGTCTGTGCTCCATTTGCATGATTGGAAGCCAGAAGAGGGTGTCAGACCTCCTGGAATTGAAATTGTAGACAGTTGTGATCTGCCATGTGGGTGCTGGGAATCAAACCTGGGTCCTATGAAAGGTAGCCAGTGTTCTTATTCTTAACTGCTGAACTCTATCTTCAGCCTTCATCCCACACTGTTTTAGTGAGATGATGGTAATAGGAAGATGTGTTGCTCTGTTTTGTTTGTTTTGTTTTCCTACTCTGTGGCTTAGACTTTTTGGGTGTATTACAAAATACCTTTAAATGATGTCTAACAGTAAATACATCACATAGTTCCGTGAAGAATAAACAGTTGGTGCTTAGTGCATTTGAAAATTCCTGGGGGCTAGTGCATTTGAAAATTCCTGGGGGCTTGAGAGATGGCTCTTCCTGAGGTCCTGAGTTCAATTCCCAGCAATCACATGGGTGCTCACAATCATCTGTAATGAGATCTGATATCCTCTTCTGGTGTGTCTGAAGACAGCTACAGTGTACTCACATTTAAAAAATAAATAAATAAACTTACACCACCAAGAGGGCATCAGACCCTGTTACAGATGGTTGTGAGCCACCATGTGGTTGCTGGGAATTGAACTCAGAACCTCTCGAAGAGCAGTCAGTGCTTGTAACCGCTGAGCCATCTCTCTGTGCTCCCTCCTCCCCTTTTAAATTCCTGCCAGCCAGACAGGATGGCACACTTTTGTGATCCTAGTACTTGGAGGTGAGCCTGAACTACACGGTCACTTTGAGCCAGCCTAGGCTACATAGCAAAACATTCCAAGGTTTTTTTTTTTGTTGTTTGGTTTTTTGTTTTTTGTTTTTTTTTTAAAGAAAAGAAGGAAGAAAGGGCATTAATTGACTCCTACCTAGGATTTGTATGTGTATGTGTGCTGCTGTTGTGAATTTACTAAGTAAGATGTATAGATCAAATTTTAACTGACTTAAGTCCACAGGTAGCATCTTCCTTGCAATATCTTTTCAGGTAATTTAGTTTTCAAAATAGAAAGAGTGGAATTGGAAACATTAGTCTGATATGGTAGGACACTGCAGTCCCAGCACATGGGAACTGGTGTGAGATAGCCTGATGTGGTAGGACACTGCAGTCCCAGCACATGGGAACTGGTGTGAGATAGCCTGATGTGGTAGGACACTGCAGTCCCAGCACATGGGGACTGGTGTGAGATAGCCTGATGTGGTAGGACACTGCAGTCCCAGCACATGGTCAGGAATGGAGGGCAGCCTGGACTACATGAGACCCTGTTTCAAAAACAACAAAATGTCCAAATTTTAAAATCCTGTTATTTTTATTTTACTTTTTCGATTGGGTCTCCTCAAACTCGCAGAATTCTCCTTGACTGCCTCCCAAGTGCTGGGACTAAAGGCAGGTACCACCATGCTCAGACCTTGTTAAGTCTACCTATCCTGAAATACAATCCCTTTCTCTTCAGATGGCATGGAGGTAGAAACCACACCAACTGTTGCTGGACAGTTTGAGGATGCAGATGTTGATCACTGAAGATGACTTATCTACTATATAGTGAGTAGCTTATTCTCTCTTGTTACAACATGAAGATCCCTGAAATGATTGATTTTAAAAATTCATAATTCAAGAGAATTCTATAAAGGTAGCAGGTTAAAAAAAATGTTGCCCATCTCTGGCTACTGGAAATTACATGGGTTTTGTCTTACAAACGTCTTTAAGTTCAGTTTTAGGAAGACATGATGTCCTCTTCTTGCCTCCACAGGCACCACATGCACATAGTGTACACACACACACACACACACACACACACACACACACACACACACAGGCAAAATACCACACACATAAAATAAAGATTTATGTTTTTTAATTTCTTTCCAAATTACTGCAGTTGTAAAACTATAAATGATAATTAAGTCTCTGTTTTCTTCTAATGCGACTATCAAAAAAGTAACCTTAGAGAAATTCTGTGATTCTGTGATTTATATCTCTTCCTTGCACGGTTGCTGCTTCTGTGTAGTCTGTAGCAGCAGAGTCTCTGTGCTAACATCATTGGCTAGCTTTCCTGCTGCCCAGTTAGTTTTCAGCTCTCACAGGCCCAGATGTTGAAGTTCATCTTTCTGTGTCATGGAGAACCACCTACCCAGACCTGTCACCTCTGTTACTTATCATCATGTTAGTGGTAGCTGCTTTTGGAGGGAGGGGGGGGCAGTAGCTGTCATTTGTGTGTTACTGTCCTAGATGGCAATTTTTCCCTTGCTCTGGCTTTTCCATATTTCTCTGACAATTCACTGTCGAGAGACATTCTGTTTGCAGCTGGCATGAGAGACTCACTTGGCACATCACTAATGTTTACGCAGTGGGATGCTACTGCAATCCTTTGCAAAGATTCTTGGATTCTTTGTAATGGTAAAATAACCATAAAGTTGCTGTAGATTTGAGCTCTTGATTTGTTTTGTGCTCATTTTATTCTCTCTGCTCAGTGGGAAAAAAAATAAAATAAAAATAATGCTGTACTCATAAATTTTATTCATGTTCGTCTGGAAGTTAACCTGATTTCTAAACAGTGTAATTTTTGATCATTTAAGATTGTATGTGCTTTTAAAGCCTGAAGAAGGAATAGAATGTTCATGTTCAAACCTCTGAGTGCATGAGGTAGGGTACAGAAGAGTACACATGGATCATAGAATCAGAGCTCACCATGCAGGAGCTCACACGCTGCCAGTTCCTCAGTTTCCTCATCTGTAAGATGGGAACATAGTTACTTGTCAGGGATATTACAAGGCCTGGGGTACAAGTCTGGAGCCCTACAAGGATTTACTAAATAGTGGCAATTAGTAATAATAACTGTGAACCCTTTGTCTTTCAGATTCTGCTCATAACTGTAGGCAAGAACATGGTGCCTCTTCACTCCAGAATGGGACTGGTGAAAGGCTTTTTTCTTCTCCAAAACTCATTTCTCAAGTCAAACTATAATGAGACAGCAAGCTGTCACCAGCAGAAGAGACTATGTATGGCCTCTATTAACAAAGGTGAATTAACTGAACGGGTATTTGTAGTTTCTCATTTCCCCCAAGCTTCCTGTGTCTAGATATGTTCTGAGAAGGCCTCTGAGTCCTGCCTTTGCTGTGTGCGTCTGTCAGCTGCAAGATTCACTATGTGGTGAAATGCACAGAGCTCACACTGGGCGGAAGGAACATGCGGAAGCTTAGATGTATCTGGGACTTAGGAGAACTCTCTTATCCCTGAGATAAAAAACAAAGGCCTCAGAGGGAGCAGCCTCTAGCATTTTCCACAGAGATATGTGTCCTCCACTTGGGGCTCAGCCACATCTCGCAACACTTGTGTGCTAGCTTCTGTTACTCATGTACCATCAGCTCTGTTATGTTCTTCTAGGTTAGGTCCTTGACTCTCCACCCTCTTAAAGCTGGCTTTCTGTCACAGAATAAATAATCTGAAATGAAGTCTGCAAAGTACTCTTAATGATATTTTGTCTTTGTAATAGTTAATAAATAAATCTGGGTTTTTCTATATCACTGTGATTTTGCTTTTGAGTAAAACCATTAATGAGAAGGATTAAGATATTTAAATTGTACATGTATGTGTGTTTTGCCTGTGTGTATATGTGTACATCATGTGCATGCCTGGTGCCCATGGAGGTCTGAAGAAGGTGTTAGAACCACAGGAACTGGAGTTCCAGGTGTTTATGAACAGCCATGAGGATGCTGGAAACTGACCCTAGGTCCTCTGCAAGAGCAGCAAGTATTCTTAACTGCTGAGCCCTCTCTCCAGCCCAGCACTTGCTGCTCTTTTAGAGGAGCTGAATTCAGTTCCTCTGCTCCTGAGTTGGGCAGTTCACAGATGCTATCTATATTGCTGGCTCCCAGGGATCTGAATAACCTCTTCTGGTTTCCCTGAGCACTCAGCTACGCATGCAAATGCATAACCCATACACATAATAATAACGTTTTAAAGTAATGCTGGGGCCAGGGATGTGAATTAGTTGGTAGAAAGCTGGTCTAGCTGCATGAAGCCCTGGGTTTAGTCCCTACCACTTTATAAACTTGGCTTGGTTGTGTATGCCTATAAATACTAGTACTCAGGAGATGATGGAGGCAAGAGGATCAGAAACTCAAGGTCATCCTCAGCTAAGTATCACATGAACACATAAACAAAATACTAGTACTAGAGAGAGGAGCTCTGGTGGAGAAGACAATCTCTGTGTGTAGCTTATGCTGGCCTGGAATTTACAGAAATCTGCCTGGCTCTGCTCTCCTACTGCTGGAATTGAAGGCATGTGCCACCGTGCTCATTTTTACTTTTAATTATGTATATGCGTGTGGGTCTGTACATATGAGTGCAGGTGCCTACAGGGACACAGAGGGTCCAGATCCCCTGGGCCTGGGCTATTTGATGTTTGGGGGAACTGAACTTGGGTCCTCTTCAATACTCTTATCAGTTTAACACTGAGTCCCATCTGCCTTATTTCTTGGGATGAGGTTAACTCACTGAACCTGGACTGGCTGACCAGCAAGCTCCAGGCATCCTCTGTCTTCCAGCCTCTCCGTTGACACTACTCCTCTCAACACTGAAATTATAGACACTGTGCTCCACCATTGTGTGAGTGGTAGGAGCCAAACTCAGGTCCTTACATTTGCAAGGAAGGCAATCTATAAACCAGCTCCCCAGCTCAATTTTAGTCCCATTTGTTGGGAGCATGACATGAATAAGATGTGTACGCTTCTAGCAAGCCTGTCTTTTTTTTTTTTTTTTTTAAGATTTATTTAAAGATTTTATGTGAGTACATTGTAGCTGTACAGGTGGTTGTTGGGGATTGAATTTTTAGGGCCTCTGCTCGCTCCAGTCCACTCCACTCTCTGTTCCTGCTTGCTCCAGCCCAAAGATTCATTTATTACTATATATAAGTACACTGAGGTGTCAGATCTCATTCCAGGAGGTTGTGAGCCAGCATGTGATTGAACACAGTGCTCTTACCCGCTGAGCCATCTCACCAGCCCCTAGCAAGTCTTTCATAAGGGGAGTCTTAAAACATAAAGACCTTGCTGATGCTGCCTGGATTGGGAGGAGTTTTTAAGTTCATCAGCCCTCACTATAGGGCTGAGTTTTGTAGTTCTAGACTTAGGCCCTTTTTTGTTACTGTTTTTGAGACATTATGTATCTCTGACTGGGCTAGAACTCAGAGATCTACCTGCCTTGGCCTTCCAAGTCTTGGGATTAAAGGTGTGTACCTAGACTTTCTGTGGCCTTTGAGAGAAGGTTCTATCACAATTTGGAGCTGTTGGCCTGATTAGCGGCTAGGTCCTGCTGACAGCCTCAGGCCCGTGTTTGTTGCAGCAGTTTTTCATTGAGTTTCTCATCTTGCAGAATAAGTGCCAAAAGAAAAAAAAAATTAAAAGTTCCCCCTTTGTATCTTTTTAAACAGGGTTTTCAGAAGTTCTGAATTTGTTAGTAAGCCAGGTGAGAAGAAACTAAACTTTTCTGAAGCCTCTTACGTGGCAGCCACTGCCCTGGGTTCAGTATGTGGTGTGTGACAGGAACTGTTCCGGGAGGAGGGAGTGCTGCTGTCATCACACACAGAGGAGGCACCACTCAGGTTACATGGGTTTTCAACTGTGGTTTCTAAGCCTGTTTTCCAAAACAATACAGTCTCAGTACCTCCAGCCGCCGGTACTAGGTACACACTCCCTTCTGCATGTTTCTCTGCCATCAGTCTAAATGGCACCCACAGTTAGACTCTAGGGATATACTCATTAAATGGGGGCCAACACCTCATGGGTTGACAGTAGAAATTTCCTTGTGTATCTTCCTGAAGGAGCAGTTTTCAGGATCCTGTGGACTCTTTGTTCTGTGGGATTTGCTGTGATTGCTCTGATGCTAGAGGGGATTCAGTCCACAAGGCAAGGGACCAGGCATCAAAGTATCATTCTGTAATGCTAGACATTTACAGCCGTAGCTGTGAGGGGAAAAGGTAAAGTCGGACTCCTTAAAAGTGAAACTCAGACCGGGTGTCGTGGTGCGTGCCTTTAATCCCAGCACTCGGGAGGCAGAGGCAGGCGGATTTCTGAGTTCAAGGCCAGCCTGGTCTACAGAGTGAGTTCCAGGACAGCCGGGGCTATAAAGAGAAACCCTATCTCGGGGAAAAAAAAAAAAAAAAAAGAAACTCAGCCTGCCTTAGGAGGCAGAGGCAGGGGATCTCTGAGTTCAAGGCCAGTCAGTTCTACATAGTTCCAGGCTAGCCAGGGATTTAGACCCTGTTTAAAAAAATAAAAAAAATAAAAATATTGTAATTACCAACAAGCCAACATTTACTGATTGTATTTTAGCTTTATTTTTTCACTTTTAAGCTTAATTTTAGTATTACTGGAATTGTGCTGCTTGTATGATCTTATGGTCCTTTCTTCCCTTCCAAGTTTGACTTGTTGAAATTCCCCAAAAAGTAGGGTTAGTGGTTTTGTTTTTAATTCTATCATTAAAAACCAGAAACATACTGAGGTTAGAAAAAAAAAATGCCTTAGCATTTAAGAGTACTGGCTGCTCTCCCAGGGGATCTGACAACCCTCTTTTGCCTCTGAAGGAACTGCGTATACTTGATGAACAAACACATATAGGCAAAACCCATACACATAATCTGGTATTATTTAAGATTTAAGATGAGAAGTCATATTAGGTATATGGGTGAGATAACAGCACTTAGAAGGAAAGTATATACAGAGTAATTGATATGCTTGGAATTTTTAGGATTGTTTTAGAAATTATTAATCGTTGTATATATGAATTGCTTTTTACAACAGTGCCTAGAAAGTACCTCAATAGTTGTTATCGGCAAGGTTAGTGCTGACTTTATTTGTCTATATATTTTGAAGCAGAATCTTATGAGGCCCAGACTGGGCTTGAATTTGCCATGTAGCTGAAGATGACTATGAACTTCACATCCTGCTGCCTACCTCTAAGCCTGGGATTACCGATGTGCCTTCACCCCCAGACTTATGTGGTTACAGGGAACAAACTCAGGGCCCTTTGTGTTGTGGGCAGGCACTGCCAGCCTGGCTGCATCCTGGCCTAGTACTGACTTCCTCAGACAAGCTGTAACTAACCCACTGAGATTAGAATACACCGGAGAAACTTGAAATAAAGACTCCTCTAAGCAGTTAAATGTCTCGGAGTAGGAGCTTTTCTTGTAGGGCCTGCAGCCTTCAGTGCAGGTTGTTGCTTATGCTCTATAAACAGATGTAATGTACTGGAGTGTCTGCTTTCCAGTAGACCAGATGGGTAGGAGAGGGAGGCGACATCAGTCCTAGCAACAACGCATGGCTGACAGCATGTGAAGAAAAGCAAGTCTTCCCTATAAATAAACAGCTGCTGAGTACACTGTGTAGAGCAGACAGTTAAACTGCTCAACATGAGGATAAAATTCTAGTGGTGAGTCCATCCGAAGCCGTTGAAGAGATGCGGCACTTAACCTTGCACACACAAAGCCTGGATTAATCTTCAGCATCGCTCTCTTAAAAAAAAGTCAGTGGGGAAAAAAATGGGACAAAAAGGCAAAAATTAAACAGATCCATAAAGAAAGGAGTAGTTACAGGGTATAGATGCTTTGCTAATGTTAGACTAGTTTCTTAACTGTTGCCCTGTCTGAGCTCACTACATTCATGACTATATTGGCTGGCCTCATGTATACATTATGGTCCTTTCTTTTTGCAATATATACATTGCAAAAAAAAAACAGAAATCATCTAGCCCTTTCTGCCTTTGTAATGGAAGCATACTGGCCCTGTCTAGTTCACACAGGAGGGATTCAAAGATGCTGGTTTATGAGAAAGAAATGTACATTATCTACTGCAGCTGTGAAGCTAAAATAAGTGGACATTTAAGTGGACATTGTGTTCTGTTGCAAATAGAATAAACACAGTTGCATTTGATTTGGTCGTAGTTAGTGTGTGTTATTATGATAGAGGGGGAAGAGAGTTAAGGATGTAGCAGGAACGTTTGTGACAGTGATTGTCCAAATGACTTAAGCTCCATAAGTAGAAGAGAGGACTTGGGATCACTGGGGCTCATCTAGTGACTGACTGGTAAGGGGGCTGGAAGGACGTTAGAAGTGGAGCTTAGATTACTTGAGCTCATAGGTTTTGTTTACTGGTAATGACAAGCTTGTAGTTAAGGTGGAACTTGGGCAGAACAAAAGACACAGCTATCAGAAGAGACAGCTAAGAAACTCAGAAGCCAAGACACTGGAAGGATCCTTTGTGGGTTTCAGTTACCAAGACACAACTTGAGTTTGCTCCACAAAGAGGCAGGGACTAAGATCTTAAAGGGGTGGGAGGGGTGGTTCAGTGGTTAGTGTGCATGTTGCTCTCAGAGGACCCAAGTTCTGAACTGCCTGGAGCTCTAGCTCCAGGGGATCCACCAGGTCTCTTCCAGCCCCAGGCACCTGCACATACTACATATATTCACACACCCACACAAACACTACCAGGCCTCTTCTGGCCCCAAGTGCCTGTACACACTGCATATATTCAAATATACACATACACATTAAATTACTTTCTTTACTGGAGGGAAGAGTTATTTATTTTGGCTTAACAGTTCCAGAAGGACGAGAGTCCGTTATGACAAGTGGCAGACAAGTGGCAGACACGGTGGCAGGAACAAAAACTGACAGATTATATCTTTAACCACAGATGCACACCAGAGCAAAACAAGCAGGGCTAGGTTATGTACTCAGCCTACCCCAGTGACATATTTCTCCAGGTGGCTACACCTCCTAACCCTTCCCTAAAATAAAGTCTTAAAATAATAATAATCTTAGAAGAACATAAGCAACACACAGCAGTGAGGAGGCGAGAGGAGAGGAGAGTGCTGCCCTCAGAGGGATGCAGGGCAAATAGTAGAATCTGGGGACACAGACTGAGTCACTGGGGGAGTTCAGAGGGTCGGCATCTCTTCACAGTGGCAACCCCTCTCCAAGCCACAAAGCTTGCATGTTAGTGAAATGAGTAAGTAGTTGTGTTCTATGAGAAGTCGTGGAACTAGAGAAAACTCAGCTTCGCTTTGGAAGACAAAGGGTTGTTTAAAGTCATTATTTGGTAGTGTTTTGAGGATAGAACTGTGGCCTCAAATTTGAAGAAGCTGAAAATAGGAATTTTTGTGTAAAGAAATGTATGTGAAAGTAACTTGTTTTAAATACAGGCAGGCCGGACTTCTATTAAAAGTAGTTATCTGGCCAGGCGTGGTGGCGCACGCCTTTAATCCCAGCACTCGGGAGGCAGAGGCAGGCGGATTTCTGAGTTGGAGTCCAGCCTGGTCTACAGAGTGAGTTCCAGGATAGCCAAGGCTATGCAGAGAAACCCTGTCTCGAAAAAAACAAAACAAAACAAAAAAGTAGTTATCTGTGTTGTCAGCACTTTGAGTTCTCTTGTTAAGAACGTTGTTTTTTTTTTAAAAGATTTTACTTGGAGGCAAGTTTAGGGGTGCATACATCCCTGAAAAAGAGGGCTTTGTGACTGTATCAGGTCACAGTTCTAAAGCCTCACACTTAAGTACTGTTGTGATACCTAGTGCACGGCAGAGCTTCTGCTCGCCTGACTTTAAGCTCGTCCCCAGGCAGTGTATGTTACTCGGCTTAGCCACTGAGTATTCATTCTCACTCATCTCTGATCCTCTACCCCCAACCCCTTTTAAGAACCACGATTGTGGCCTGGATTTTTTGAAATTAGACTTCAGGCCGGCAAGATGGCCTAGCAGGATTAAGGCATTGCAACATAAGCCTGGCAACCAAGTTCCATTGTCAGAACCCAAATAAAGACAGAACCGGCTCCGTGGAGATGTCCTCTGATCTCCGTTGTGTGTTGTAGCATGCATGCACCCATACATTTTACACACAAAATAATGAAATAAGATTAAAGTTAAACAAACTGGACTTCAGTAAAGCTTGCCGTTGAGAAAGAGCTTTTTAAGCTTCAAAAGATACTAACTCGTAAGGACTGGAAAGAGAGAGAACGCAATGATTCAGAGGATCTCTTCCAACAGATCTAAGTTTGGTTCCCAGCACCCACGGCAGCTTATGATCTCCTGTAACTCCAGCTACAGGGGACCCAGTGCCCTGTTGTGGCCTCCTTGGGTCCTGTATACACACGTGCACATAGATGCACTCATACACAAAGAAGAAAATGAGAAAATACTGAGTTTTAAAACTCCAGTCACTGATAACTGAGAAGGATTTTGCTGCTGATATGGAAGTGTAAAGCGTGCATCTGCCCCTGGTGTTGGGGCGTCACAAAGCACACCTGCGCTCAGCCTCTTATCTTGTAAAATGGAGGGTAGAATCCATTTCCTCATGTCATTAGCTGCTCCTGAGCACTTCAGTGTTCCATTACAAAAATAAAGAACACAGAACACCTACCTGCTTCTCCAGGTGGCTGTGGCGTACAATTGGGAATATGAAAAGACCAGATCCTGGCTGTGTGTGTATTAAGACAGTTTGACTGAAATTGTCTGCTTAAATATTTTAGGTATTAGAATATATTTAAAATCTAGGAAGACTGAGGTGGTTGGAGCAATGCATACTTAAAATCCCAGCACTTGGAAGATGTGAGTTCAAGGGCAGCCTGGGCTACATTGTGTTTTTTACTCCAAAATAAAAACAAAGCAGAAAACCCTGGTTGTGGTGGCGCATCCCTGCCTATAATTCCAGCACTTGGGGGGCAGAGGCAAAGGATCACTGCCTGTTGGAGACCAGCCAGGCTACAAGGAAGACCCCGTGTCAAACCAGTGGGAAACCTGTTGAAGATTAGTGGATATAAAAGGTATTCCCTAAAACAAGTTTCCTGTTAAAGGATGCCACCACTGATCGTGAAGAAGCTGTGGCTGGAAAGCACCTTGTGGAGCCTGCGAGTAAGCCCCTCCAGCTCTGGAGCCCACCTCCTTCAGAGGCAACCTTGATACAGAATTTCTTGGTCCTGCCCGGCCAGTACCCTGCCCTTCTTCACTTTATTTTCTCTTGTGCTTTCCATCACAGTTACTAATGACTTGGGATTTGTAGATGTTTAATGAATGAGACTTTTCTAGCAGCATTTAATACATTACTCAAGAACAAGTCTTAACTGAGAAATACAGGCTACCTCATTTTCACAGTAATTTTAAGTCCAGGTAGTAAAAACATTAAGACACCTTCCACAGAGAAAGCTGAAACAGGGCGAGTCCGGAGTCTGGAGGGCGCTCAGATCGTCACATCCGGCTTGACTGTCCTGTGACTTGGTTTCAGTCTTTGGGAGTAGTTACTCTTTTTTATTAGTCATCTGGTTGTTATGCAGCCATGGAAGGAAAAAACTGAACATGAGGATCATCATCAGCACACCTGGAAGACAAAATGCAGGAAAGTAAAACCCAAAGCCGGAGGGAGGGCGAGAAGGACCGCGTGGGCATGAATTACGATCGATTGCTTCTCAGGCTTCTCTTCCGCGCACGCAGTAAGCACAGGGGTGGCCACCTCACCTGGAGAGAACCCCTGGGCTCCAGTCATTTGTTCTGTAAAGTCACAGGGCTTTTGCCATGCTTCAGAGGTGGCTTGGGAGGCAGGAGCTCACAGAATTTAGGAGTTTTTGTTGTTTTAAAGTGGAGCAAACAGAGATTAAGGAAAGGAACAAATCTCTAGCGAGCCGGAGGGGCTCCGAGGGAGGGACAGCTGCATGCTCACCCAGAGCGTTCGATACACGTCAGGCTCTTGCTCTTCCTGAGCCCCACCATAGTGGCTTTTACAGATGTGTCACATAAAATACCTAAAACCATGCTTACATCTTTAAATATAGAATAGTAAAAAAAAAAAAAGTGTATATTAATAGTGCTTCACGGTGTGATTGTTATTTCTGCAATGCTGTGGCTCAGGTTCAGGCCCTGTGTACACTAGACAAGCTGTCACCACTGTGTAACAGCACCTCCAAACCTAAATCTTCATTCTTCATTTTTATAAATTATTTTGTTATATAGATGTTTTGCCCATTTTTATTTAGCTGATGACTAAATAAAAGCAAGAAACGCTGGTAACATGTCATCATTATAGTTACCTGATCTCTCTGTCAGAAGAGAACTTTTGTTTTTCTGATACAGGGATGAAACCTCCAGCGACGTGCATACTAAGCAGGCACTTAGTGGGCCACCCCCCATCCTGATCTAGACTGCATTACTAGGAATGGGACTTGGGAGTCATTAAAAGGCTCTATTGACTACAGAGCTATTGCACAGACGCTCTCTGACAAATAGGAAAAGCCACCTAAAGGATTCAATAACATTTGGTTTGGGACTCACAAATTCATAGGGGAGATTACTTAGCAAAAAACATTTGATCAATTGATTTTATTATTTTAAGGTAAGTCTTGTGCACTACAGGCTGGTCTGAATTCACTGTGTAGTAATTATTTTGGTACTAGAAATAAAACCCAAGAGTTTGTGAACGCTAAGCAAGTTTCTGCTACTGAGCTGTATCCCCGTTCCCTCCACCCTTTCAACTTTGTACTTTTAGACTCATATACTGGACTCAGTAAGTTGTCCAGGCCAGACTTAAAATCGTTTTGTGGCCTAAGCAGGCCTTATACTTGTAATCCTCCTGCCTCAGCCTTCTGAGTACACCAGGCCCAGCTAAAAGACTGTGGATGGAAATAATTACCGTTCACTGCCCCCACCTATCAGGCAAGCACTAAGTAAGGTGTACCTGCAACCCTGATTCAAACATCATCAGGAGCTGGGGAATTGGTTCATGGAGTCCTCGCTGTATAAGGATGAAGGCCTGAATTTGGGTCCCTGACACCCTTGTAAAAGTCAGGTATGGCAGCATGCACCTTGTAACCCCAGCACATGGAAGTGGGGCAGAGATGGGTAGATACTGCAGCTCACTGGCCAGCCAGTCTAACTAAACAGAAGAGCTCCAGGTCCAGTGAGAGACCATGTCTTCAAAATAGAGAATGATAGACATTCACCCTCTAGCCTCCACGTGTGCACACACGGGCACATGCACCCATGCACACACGGCTTCAAAGGACGCACTGCACAAAATTAAAATGCTTTTAAGCATGTTAACCAAGGGTTTTTTTGTTTTTGTTCTTCCTGTTTTATATCTTCTCTGACTTTAGAAATTGACAGTGTAATTCTTGTGTGTCATATTTTAAAATATTTTATAATCTAATTTGGGGGCTGGAGAGATGGCTCGTCAGAGAAATTGGTTTCTATTTGCAGCACCCACATGGCAGCTCACACCCATCTGTAGAACAGTTCCAAGGTATCCAGGGGCACTAGGCACACATACAGTGTGCACTCATGCATGCATAACACTCTACATAAATTAGGTTTTTAAAAGCCATAATCTTTCAGATGTATGTAGTAAATGAAATATGCTTACCTACAGAAGGAGCAAGCCAGTATACTACAAAAAACTTAAAGAAGAGTTCATCAAAGCACGGGAAGTGCAAAGAAAGCGCCAGCGCTGGGTTAAACAAGGCTCCTGTGAGGCTCCCTCCTGTGAGCAAAGACAAGACAGAGGTCTGTTACAAAGAAAGCAAGACTGAGACAGCAGCTAGCACTTAACACAGTGGCCCAGGACCCTCGAGTGCACACACACCTTTGAATTAAAGTGCAAAGTGAAATAGACAAAAACACATTACCATTGGGTCCCTGCTCATCAGCATAGTCCCTAGGAAGCAATGGAATGGCAGAACTCAAAAGAGCAGTTAGACAAGAAATGAGGGCTGGAGAGAGAGCCTGTAGGGCCAGGGAGCTGCTGCTGCTGCTGCTGCTGCTGCTCGAGTGTGAAGACCTGAGTACAGATCCCCAGATGGCTAGCACTGCATGAGCTCATAACCACACAAGCGGGGGTGGAGACAGATGGATCCTGGAAGCTCTCTGGCCAGCCTGCCTAGCCAGAATGGCTCCCTTCAGATTCAGTGCAAAACCCTGTCTGAAGGAATAGGGTGGAAAGTGAACAAAGTGAACTCAGTCAGCATCCTCTGCCTTCTTCACACACATACATGGATATGCACACACAGAAATAAACAACATTAAGAACATTTACCATGAAGCCCAACAGTGGAGCCATGTTCCAGCTTAACATTGCTTAGGAGTTTATGAGTCTGACCACACAGCTCACAGGGAAAGGAAGGCTGGATGACTGATCAACACTACACCCCAGAGTTGTGGCAGTGCCTTTACAAATACCCAGGATGTACCCCTGAGACAGTGACTGACATTTCTGTTCTTCCCAGTGGAAGCTTCACACACAGAGCCTGATGCTGACAGACTTCTGTAGCCTGTTAACTGTCTTGATAAACAGTAAACTTAGCCGGGCGTGGTGGCGCACGCCTTTAATCCCAGCACTCCAGAGGCAGAGGCAGGCGGATTTCTGAGTTTGAGGCCAGCCTGGTCTACAAAGTGAGTTCCAGGACAGCCAGGGCTAAACAGAGAAACCCTGTCTCGAGAAAAAAAAAAAAAAAAAAAACCAGTAAACTAGAGTTGGGAATTAAGAGCTTTTCCTAGGGTTTACCTAGTGAGATTTCCTAGGCTGAGAACAGAGTAATTCGGAGAGGAAGCTACTGAACCAGAGACCAAACTATCAGTGGCTGTTTCCTCTAACATCCCAGCTTGACAGCACAGTTACCGCTCATGCCATAGCAGTAATAAACGGTGCCATCTGAGAACATTCCCTCGGTCTTGAATAGGTAAACCTAATGAGACTTGGCTACCGTACTTAGCGTTCAAGAAAACTGATGGGCAGCTGGTATTTCCATTTCCCCACAAAAACAAAAAGTAAATTGCGTTCCCTTGTACTAAACACCAAGGGCAGAAAGATAAAGACTTCCAGATCATTGCAGTGTTATGATGGCTTATGATCAGACAAGTGCCCTGGACAGTTATTAGGCATGGCCTGAGCCGCAGTCCTCATGACTCCGTTACCTCAGTGTGCAGGCTGTGGCATATGAAGATGTCCAGCATCCTGGAGTCTGTTATAGCCTAAAACTCAAGCTCGTCCATTTCCCTTACCCTCTAACCCTCTCAGCATGTGGGGCTCTTCAGAGCCCCGTGGGAACTGCTACAAGGACCATGATGTCCCTCAACTCAGGGTTGGCTCTGTGACTTGAATTGGCAAAGGGCAGCAGAGGTCAGAGGTCGTTTTGAGTTCTGAATGCAGCATTCTGAACTGGTGTCACGTGGAATCCTCACTGAATGCTCTCTTGGAACAATGTCCTGAACCTGTAAGTAGTGGTCTAAGCTGCTGGAGGAAGAGAGGCCCCACGGAGGGGAACCAGGGTCCTCCAGATGTCAGATGACAAGTGCTGGCAGTCAGCTGTGAGCCAGGTGTTTTGTTTGTTTGTTTGTTTGGTTGGTTGGTTAGTTGGTTTTTTCGAGACAGGGTTTCTCTGTGTAGCTCTGGCTGTCCTGGAACTCACTTTGTAGACCAGGCTGGCCTCAAACTCAGAAATCCACCTGCCTCTGCCTTCCAAGTGCTGGGATTAAAGGCATGCACCACCACTGCCCGGCGCCAGGGTTCTTCTGACCCCAGCTGAAACAAAGCAGCTACACAAGTGATCTCAGAGGGTTTGCCCATCTCACCCCCAAAATGAAGGAGTACATTCAGCATCCTCTGGGTTCCTCATACATGCACCCCACAACACACGTGCACCTCCAACACACACACACACAAACACACACACACACAAATCATTAAGCAACTGGGTAGAAAGCACAAAGAATCATGGGAAATTATAAGTAGTCACTATTACTTTTAGAATTTGGAGATGGGTTGTTGCATACCAACAGTTATAATAACTAAAGCAGTAATCCATCCACATCAGGTGTGGCTTATATGTTAAAAGCCCAAACTGGCACTTGGCTGTTTTACTATGTAATCCTTTGTTGTTAGAGGCTACCCTGTGTACTCTAGGGCATTTAGTGACATCTTTGGCCTCAACCTACTAGATTTTGGTAGCCCCGCCCCTTGCCAACTTTGTAACTATCAAAAAGCCTCCAATATCACCAGATGTTCCCAGCTGAGAACAGTTGACCTAGAATAACAGTGATACTCATGTGCATGAAGACACAGATAAATGCTGTTAGTTTATAGCAAGGAACTAGGAAATCTAAATGTCCAGAAAGGTGTACGCAATTATTTGAAGTGCACTATTTTGAAGAAATTAGAGAATTTTTTATGAACATAAATCTCCAAGATAAACACTAAACAACTATGAGGAAGAATACAGAGAGTAGGTGTGGTGCTTTTTTATGTTTACATGAACACAATTATTAGGTTTGGATTTATAAGCTTATGCGTTCAACAAATAAATGAAAGACAAAATGAAACAAAACCAATGGGTTTCTTCTGGTTTTCGGCAGTCTTATAGGAAAAGGGCAGGTGCAATCTTAGGACAGATGTGGGCTTCCCAGGAGACAGTCCTGCTTGGGTGTTCTCATTCACTCTGTGGCTCTCTAAGCTCCAGTTCACAAATGGTGTAATTTACCAGCAGGTCTATCTAAGGATTAAGCAAAGCTGAAAAATTCAAGAGTTTAAGAAGCAAAGCCGATGTGCCGCATGGCTCTGAAGCCAGCACAGTCCAGCTCTCCCTGAGAAAGCAGGGGTTCTGGGCTGCCTGAGGTGTGGATTCCCCCGGAAGGGGATTCCTCCTCAGAGCGCTGCTGGCTGTGTTGGGCTGTCATCAGGCTACACTACTGATTACAGGAAATGGAGTGTGATTAGCAATCCTGCAAAAATGGCCGTGTTATACAGGAGATCTGTGGGAAACTGCAGGGCAGAGGAGTAAGGACAAAAGCACATTCCCCCAATTGCAGGAAGAAACTGCAAGCTTGAAACACAGTTCCTCGTACCCACTGAGATGGTACTGTCCATCTTAAAGATAAGGACACTGAGGACTCAACCTGGCCTCTTAACACCAAATTACACCGGGATAGCAAAAGGTTTTGGCCATTTAAGTTAGTTGTTGGTTTGTTTGATCACGTGTTTATTTGGTAAGGGGGATGTGGTGGTCAGAGGATACTTTAGGACTCAGGTCTTCTTCCAGCAGGTAGGTCCCAGGGATCAAACTCTGGTCATAAAGCTTGGTGGCAATCAACTTTACCCACTGAGCAATCTCACCAGTCCTGAAACTAATTTTTATTTGTAAAAACTAATTTTAATTTGTAAATTAGTGATTGTGTCCATTTCCTATTTTATTTTATTTTTTTACTTTATGAGTGCTCAATCTGCATGCACACCTGCGTGCCAGAAGCGGACAGCAGATCATACTATTTACTGGAAGAGGCAGAGAAGGGGGGAGGGGAGGCGTGTCTAATAGTCTTACTTCTTACTTGGTGTAGATATTACTGTGCTGAGTCCTAGTTTATAGATTCTGGAAAGCAATCTGACCTCTACTCATAGCTTCTCGTTTGTAGGTGGACAAAGACATTATGTCATAGACAGATATAATTTAAAATTCTACACATGAGAAACACTACAACAATAAAGACAACTTACATGTTTAAAATGACATTTTAAAATATCTATAGCCGGGTGGTGGTGGTGCACACCTTTAATCCCAGCACTTGGGAGGCAGAGGCAGGCAGATTTCTGAGTTCAAGGCCAGTCTGGTCTACAGAGTGAGTTCCAGGACAGCCAGGACTACACAGAGAAACCCTGTCTTGAAAAAAAAAAAAAACCAAAAAATAAAAATAAAAAATAAAAACAAAAACAAAAACAAATCTATATATACATAGAAAATGAACCCAAAATCCAAATTAAGCAATTTGCTTACAGTCTTCATTAATAGCTCATAGCTCAACAATCCCAGTCCTGGTGTTGGAGGCCTGGAATCCCAGCTGGTCAGGAAGCAGAGGCAGGGCCAGCAAGATGGCACCAAAGTTTATGTCACTTGCTTGACAACTTGAGTTCACTCTAAAGGGCACACATGGTGGAAGGGATATTTGACTCTCTAAAGTTGTCCTCAGATCCCTACACATGTACTATAGCATGCACACACACCCATCCCCCATCCCCCATACACATACAGAATAAATACAGTTACGCTTGGAAGGATCAATTGAGTTTGAAAGTAGCCTAGGTAGTGACAAAGCAAGAGAAGACTCTATCTTAAAAAATAGTTCATAACTCTGCTTAGCTACAGAGCTTTTTTTCTTTAGGAAAGCCAATATGTCTATAATTGGTACCATCTTCTATTGGTGGCCTCGGCTTACATATGAACATTCAGTGCTGGGCACAGCATATGATTAGTGTGTGCCCAGACATAGGCTTAGTTTCCACCCATAAGCAGTGAATGCACAGTCCTATGAGCCTGTCGCTCTGTTGCCCAAATCCTTATCAAGGCAGTCCATTCTCTTTGGAACAGTCATGACTTATTATCTGCAAAGTAACAGGAATGGCAAGTCCAGGAGTGGCCATTTCCAAGGTGCATTCTCTTAGGCTACAGACTCTAGACAGAAAGGACCCCAAACCTGTTCCACATCCTCCTCTTGGGGTTTCATACTACATAGGAACAAAGTGATGTCTCTATAAGATCTTAACCTTAAGCTGGGCGTGGTGGCGCACGCCTTTAATCCTAGCACTTGGGAGGCAAAGGCAGGCGGATTTCTGAGTTCGAGGCCAGCCTGGTCTACAAAGTGAGTTCCAGGTCAGCCAGGGCTATACAGAGAAACCCTGTCTCGAACCCCCACCCCCCCAAAAAATTTAACCTTAGAAACCTGTTTAATCCAGGGCTTAAGGAGTCATTGGCAGATCTTGTGTAGCCTAGGCTGGCCTCAAAGTTACTACATAGCCCAGGCTTACCTGAATTTCTGATCCTCTTCCCATTGCTTCCTGAGTATTAAGCCACCACACCTAACCCTAAGTTTTCATAAAGTTTTTTTTTCACTGCTGCCAACACAAATCCTATTCCTTCTCAGTCAATGCATCCTCGCCCAGTCTACCTTCACCCCACCCCCGCCCTGCTCTCTTAGTAACTTCTATTTACTTTCTCATTTTTTGAATTTGCCTGTTTTAGGTATTTCTTGAAAGCAGATTCACACAATATTTGTATTTGTTTTTGTTTTTGTTTTAAAAGCTGGGCTTCTTTTGCTTAACATTATGTTCACCCATGTAGCATATGTTGGAACTTTACTCCCTTTTATAGCAAGCAGTCTGTACTTGTGCGTGCGTTAAGGAGCACACTATGGAAATGCTGATAATTACGTTGTTAAACTGACACCCAGCAGTGCGAGCCGTGGTTCCAACCTAGCTGAGCTGCAGCCTGAGGCAGGTCACTTTGTTCCCCAGTGCTACTTGCTTTACTTAAAATGGGAAGAAGAATAATGTGCCCATCCCTGGGTAACTGTGAGGATTACGGTAGCCCATGAATTCCTTAACAAAGTCTATAACAGGTACCCAGGAAGTACTCTTATCTCCTTTATACTGGCAGAAAGGCAGTGAAAAATTCATATGTAACCGATTCTGAGTTCATGTAGCTTTATAACCAGTGTATATTTGGTTCCACCCTGCAGTCTCCAGCCCTGACCAATACAGGAGCCATCAGCTCCAGGACAGTGAAGAGTGGCCGGAGGAACGCACAGACTGTCTGAGTGCTGAAGTTTAACTTAAATCTAAATAGGCACCTGGAGCCAGTGGCTGCTGAGCAGGACAAAGCAGGTCCACTCTAGAGCATTGTTCAAAACCGGTTTCCTAATCGGATCGCCCGAGGAGAACTTCAAACTCTGACACTTCCTCTGCGCCTTCCCAGAGCAGTTAGATGCTGAGAACGGCACCAGAATGGGTATATTTTTAAAACTCCAGAGATTTGAAAAGAGATTGATGAGAACCTCTGCATCAGAGATTGGCTTAGCCCTAGGTACTCACGTGTCAAGGAGGTGGCAGAGCTTCAGACCCTTAAACTGACATCCTAGAGTCCTTCTCCATTGGCCTCTTACTTATGAATAATTTCAAGTGTCACTTTTCTTCTCTTTTGAAAGATGTTTTCACCCCTCACAAGAGCTCAAGGGCCATGTGCATAAAGGCAAGTATTCTATCTTTGCACTATATCCCCAGCCCAGGAATAGTTAATAGTAAATACATTATTTATGGAATCATAACTTGGTGCTAAGGAGCATAAAAGTACAGGAAGAACACCAACTTCACAACCATCAACAGAGGCGGGAGGAGAAATTCGGGCATGAGAAAGATCTAGGTGTCCTTAAGTTCTTTTTAATTATAAAACAATCTCAGATTTTTATTTTTTGTGTGCCTTTTTTTTTTTTTGGTTTTTTGAGACAGGGTTTCTCTGTATAGCCCTGGCTGTCCTGGAACTCACTTTGTAGACCAGGCTGGCCTCGAACTCAGAAATCCGCCTGCCTCTGCCTCCCGAGTGCTGGGATTAAAGGCGTGCGCCACCACGGTTGGCTGTGTGGTTGTTTTTAAAGACTAGATCTCATGTAGCCCAGGCTGGCCCAAACCCAGTCAGTAGCAGAAGACTTTATTCCTCCTGCCCCTACCTGTCCAGTGCTGGTATCACAGGCATGAATCACCTGCACAACCCTTTGCTGCTTTAATGGGCAAGCACAGAACTCTACTGTGGCGTAACTGCTCAGCACAGTGGAGTTTCTGCTTTAGCTGAAACTCGCTGGCTCCTCTTACCCCACACAATGTGTTTTCCTGTGTGTCAACTAAAAAAAACAAAAAAAAAAAAAAACCAAAAAAAAAAAAAAAAAAAAACAATGCTAGATTCAAAGAAAAGAGACTTGTGAAGTCTTTCATGCTGCCCGAGGAAGTCAAGCATACACTGGAAGTCAAGGGGTTTTGTTTACTGCACCCTGGCTTGAGCCCAGAACAGCAGTGCTGGGCAGCCTTTCCCCGGAGCTGCTTCCCTCGGTTTCCCTTTTAATGAGTAAAAGAAGTAACAAGACTGTCACTAGGTGTCCTTTATTTATATTCATGCCTCTAAAACATTCTTCATAGTTCCACTATCATCCCAGTAAAAGTATTTCATTATTTTCAATGACACACTCTTTTAAAAGGCACATTTTATCATTAAACAACTTTTGAATTCTTACTGCAGCTAAGATTTGAGAAAGTAAATAAGTAAATAAGACTTCTGGAGGGTTTTTTTTTCTTCTTCTTTTTCTTCTTCTGGTTTTTGTTTTGTTTTCCTTAGACCGGGTTTTAGTATTTAGTACTGACCTCGAATTTAGCTTTATCCTCCTCCTCTGCTTCCTGAGTGATGGAATTACAGGTGTGTGCCACCACACCCAGCTGAGAATGATTTTTTAAAGAGCATCTTAAGAACATTTTAAACTTGAGCCAGGCGGTGAGTTCGAGGCCAGCCTGGTCTACAGAGTTCCAGGGCAGCCAGGGCTACACAGAGAAACCCTTTCTCGAAAACAAAACAAAACAAAACAAAACAAGAAGCCGGGCGTGGTGGCGGTGGTGCACGCCTTTAATCCCAGCACTTGGGAGGCAGAGGCAGGCGGATTTCTGAGTTCGAGGCCAGCCTGGTCTACAGAGTGAGTTCCAGGACAGCCAGAAACCCTGTCTCGAAAAAAACAAAAACAAAACAAAACAAAACAAAAAGAACATTTTAAACTTGAAACACACATTTTAAACTTGAAACACGCCTTTCATGAGGGTCTACATAAAAGTCCACGTGCAACTCAGCATAAGGAATATGACAAGTAATTTGTAGGGAAAAAGTCGGAAGTGAATGCAGCTAGAGAACTGCTACTCCCCAGTTCAACTACAAACCAATCGTGCGCTTAGAGCTCGAAGGAACTTTTAGACGGGATCGTTTCTCAGTAAGAGTGTCAGAAGTAATCTATACCACCTTGGCATGAGAGCCATAACTGATAAGCTGCCTTTCTAACATTAAAACAATCCCTTTGTGGGCTATTTAAGCCTTGAGCAGTAATCTGCCACGATCTTAGTTTCGGCACCAGAGTGTCTGCTTTCTCTGGGTGTTCAAAACGGCACTGAATGAAGATCTCTAAGTTGGCTCCAACTGCTAGGCTGCAAGGTGGTTAGAATAATAAATGGCCCAGGGTAGGGTGCAGGCATTTGCATCACATTAGTTGGTGTGTGTGTGTGTGTGTGTGTGTGTGTGTGTGTGTGTGGTGGGGGTGTTCAAATGTATCGGTAAAGAACTTAGAACCTCGGGTCATAGAGGCTCGGGACTGCCCGGGAGTGTTTGGTAGGAATAACAAACCTGCATAGGCCAAAAAGGTGATGAGTGCAGCCAGCAGGTGGATGCGAAGCTTGGTTCGGACCTCCTGGAAATGCAGTAGAGCGCTGTGGAAAATAAAGGAGCAGATGGCCTCTATGATGATCGCTTTGGACATGTCGGTGTGGATGGGATTCCTGCAAGCTAAGATCCTCTCGACGTAATGGTACTTGGTCAGACTCAGGCTCCACAGGGCGCTTATGCAGTACCTGCTGCACAGGGCGCTAACCAGCTGAGCCATCAACCTCATGGCACCCGACTCGGGGGACATACCCCCCAGAATCATCTGCATCATCACGCCGCACGGGTTGCTAGCTGTGCCCACCAGAGTCAGGCCATGCACCAAGGAAAAGAAGTAGATCAGTGTCAGAGTCCAGGTGGGGTGCGCGGAGTCCTGCTCGCTCAGCACTTGGAGCTCGTGGGTGCAGCAGCAGAGCTGAAAGGTGGCTAGAAACTCCAGGACGAAGGCGTGGACCATGGGCCTGTGAAGCTGTTGCCGGGCGATGACGCGGGCCAGCCCCACGACCAGCACGACCAGCAGCATTAGCCCCAGCGAGATGCAGGTGTCCTGCACCTCGGGCCGGAGCCCCAGTAGCGCGGACATGGCTCCCTCACCGCTGGGGATGGCTGAGGACGGCAGGGAAAGAGGAGCGTCGGGGGCTGGAGTCCGAAGTCCGCGGCCCCGCCCTCCCACGCCCCTCAGGGGCGGGCCGAGTGGAGAGCCCGGGTCCCCGCGCTGGAGGGCTCCTCCCCTCCCCGGCTGCGCTGTGCAGATGTGACCTGAGCCGGGGAGGGGGGGGGCGAGGGAGAGGAGTCGACGAGGGAGCTGTCCCTGGGCACTGGCGGAGGGGACAACGGTCAGCAGAGCCCCACGCGCACCCGCCTTCCGCCGCCTCCCTCAGCTCCGGGGCCATGGCCCGAGACCACTGCGCACGCGCGCGGCGCCCGAGCTCTGGGTTCTCAGCGCCGGACCCCGAGCCTAAGACCGCACCGTGCTGGTGCTAGAGCCTCTGGCGTTCCGAGCAGGGCTTGGGAACTCCGCCTTGATCTTTGCACACTCCGGAAACTGTACTCCACGGAGCCCCAAAGGTCATCTTTGCAGCCACCCCGGTTTTACTAACGGAGAGACTGAGGTTGAGGAGCAAGGAGGTGACCCTCAGGGAAGGAGCTGTGGTCAACTGGGAGTGGGTGTGAGAACCGAGGTTTGACTGGTTTGACAGGGTGTTAGAGCTTTGTTTGTTTTTTTTTTTTTTTTTTTTTCACCCACACTCAAACTTTTTTTCGAAAGTGTGGGGAAAAATATATATCCATTTTACGTGTAAAATTGACGTTAATTATATTCACACTATTATCCAGCTATCTCCTCTATTTCCAACTTTGGACGTTGTGGGGGGGTTTTGTTTTTTGTGGGGTTTTGTTTTGTTTTGTTTTGTTTTGTTTTTCGAGACAGGGTTTCTCTGTGTACCCCTGGCTGTCCTGGAACTCACTTTGTAGACCAGGCTGGCCTCGTTATCGAATGCATTTGCTTAATTACACATACATATACATACGACAATTATATATACATATATGGGTCTCTGTGCCCAATCTCATGTGTTCCACGAGGTGGGTCCCAGGGATCAAACTCAGGTCCTCAGATAGGCACCTTTACCTGCTGAGGCATCTTGCCTGCAGGTAGTGGTTTAGGCATAAAGTCCTCAAAGTTTATAATGTTTATGTTATCTTCATCATGAGATATTGAAATACTAAGAAAACATTGTTTGCTTGTTCTCATCGGTATCCAGTGTGGGAAGGAAACCTTTGGATTGGTTGGCTTCCCAGAGTCCTGGGTCAACCCGAGGCAGGATGGAAAGAAGGGAGATTGAGGGACCATGGGAAAGAAGCTAGCCTGGAGCTGAAGTCTCACACCAGCTGAGAGTCAAGTATTCCAGCACAGTTAACATGGATTGTGAAGTTTGCCTTATAGATATCCCAAATAAGAATATTAAAATAGTTCTGGAAGTCACTTTCTGAGGCGACCTTCCTCCTAGGTGGTCTTTTTGACTTCCAACCATGGCATACCAGGGCCAGGGCCAGAAGGTGTGGAGGGTGATGGTGCAGCCCACCAACCTCAAGTTCAGAGACTTGCCAGGCAGATTCTGGTGTGGCTGTGTGAGCAAGTGAACATTGGGATAGAGGGATAGAGGGCTGCGTTATTGGCATTGAGGAGTACTCGAACCTCGTATTAGATGACGCAGACAGGATTCATCATGAAACAAGAAAACAGCCAGCTGGATCATGCCGAAAGGAGAGAGTACTTTGCTCCAAAAGACAGGAGGATTTGAGAAGGCATACAATGTTTTAAAGGTTGTCTTCTAGCCAGGCAGTGGTGGTGCACGCCTTTAATCTCAGCGCTTGGGAGGCAGAGGCAAGCATATTTCTGAGTTCGAGGCCAGCCTGGTCTACAGAATGAGCCCAGGACAGCCAGGGCTACACAGAGAAACCCTTTCTTCAAACAAACAAACAAACAAACAAACAGTCTTCTGCTGGGAACACAGTCTGAAACACTAATTCATGTTGTTTTGGTGGCCCTTATGTTATTATTATATAACAATAAGTGCTATAAGGTTGTTTTGTCACACATGCACACACAGAAAGAATGTTAGAATAGGGATTAAGGAAATATAACCTTTCCCCCAGTTTTCTAGTTTTCTCATGAGGAGCTCCATTTAGTGAAAAACATGTCTAATCTCCCTTGAATAACCTTTGTGACCCAGGATTTACCTCATCAGATTGTAATCATATCCAAGACATCTTATGACTCACTCTATAGTCATATTTACCAAAAAGGATGTGGTGTGTGTGTGTGTGTGTGTGTGTGTGTGTGTGTGTGTGTGTAAGGAAGGAGCCCTTAGAAAAACTTCCATCAATGGAATTCTAAAAGCTTCTAAAATCAACATGCAATTGTGTGCAGCTGTGGCCAAGCCACTTAACTACAATTCCTGAGAAGCCCACACTCCAGCTTGGTTGTTTATTGTTCTGTCCGAGAGGGCCTTCCTTTTTTTTTTTTTTAGATTTTATTTATTTATTATATGTCAGCACACTGTAGCTGTCTTCAGATACTCCAGAAGAGGGAGTCAGATCTCATCTTGGATGGTTGTGAGCCACCATGTGGATGCTGGGATTTGAACTCAGCACCTTCGGAAGAGCAATCAGGTGCTCTTACCCGCTGAGCCACCTCACCAACCCCGAAAGGGCCTTCCTATTGAAGTCTGTGTGGAAAGAAAAATCTCTTTGTAAACTCCAGCTTGCTTCACACCAACTCAGCCTGAAATCCTTTTCTGCACGGAAGTTAAGAATCCCAGATTTGAGCCTGTGTGGTAGCACACATCTTTTCTCTCTCTCTCTCTCTCTTCTTCTTCTTCTTCTTCTTCTTCTTCTTCTTCTTCTTCTTCTTCTTCTTCTTCTTCTTCTTCTTCTTCTTCTTTTGTTTTGTTTTTCGAGACAGGGTTTCTCTGTGTAGCCTTGGCTGTCCTGAAACTCACTCTGTAGACCAGGCTGGCCTCAAACTCAGAAATCCGCCTGCCTCTGCCTCCCCAGTGCTGGGATTAAAGGCGTGCACCACCATGCCCGGCTTTTTCTCTCTCTTAAATATTTACAACCATTACAGATGGTTGTGAGCCACCATGTGGTTGCTGGGAATTGAACTGAGGACCTCTGGAAGAGCAGTCAGTGCTCTTAACCTCTGAGACTTCTCTCCAGCCTCAGTAGCACACATGGTAATCTCTGCAAAGGCAGGCAGATCTCTGAGTTCAAAGTCAGCCTGGTCTACATAGAGAAATCCTTCACCACTCTCCCCAAATAATTCCAGCATCGTCTCGTGGGAGTCTCTGGAAAGAAGCCCCCAGGCTTCTCTAGTCAGCAGAGTGGAGCTCTGTCTTTCTCCACCTGATTGGTTTCAGAAATCATGGTAACTCCTTGGCACAGAGCCCAGCACAGAGCCCAGCACAGAGCAAGACATACTTAGTGAGTAGCTTGAAATTGAAACCCCACGTGCTAACAGCCTGGGTCCAAGAGTTCATGACAACACGGCACTCCTAAGAACTCACCCACGTGGGTGGCCCGCAGTGAGCAGTGGGAACAGCTCCCGAGGCTCCTCTGACCTTGAACCTATCAGCGTTCTGAGCTGATGCATGTTGCAACGCTTGCCTTAGTTCTGGGGTGACTAAGCATCATCCTGCCTCAGTCTTGTCCCACATGGCTCTGTCACCCACAAGTCCATCTATCTCCTAGAGCTGAGAGGGCAGGGCAGCACAGCCAGGAGGGTGACCTTCTGCACAGTCCAGTCTCATTTCCCAGTCTCAGCTGGCCCTTTTATAACTTTTGAAGATTCCCCAAACTGTAGCTCACATCTGTTACCCTACCATGCTAGTGGCTGAGGTAGGATTGCCTCAAATTTGAAGGAAAATTCCTTTTTAATGCTAAGATTTCTGTGGTGCCAATAGTCAAAAAAGTTATTTCATAAAATATGAAGTATGTAGAAAAATGAAGCCCTTTCTCTTTGTCTATGTCGAGCAAAAGAATCTAAGGAAAGTTAAAGCCATTTCTTAGCCATTACTGTTTGGAGAGATTTCTTTAAAACCAGTCCTGTGAGTATGACCCTTTCACCAATCCTAGTTAATCAGAATTCAATTGAGGATTAGTTAATACAAGTGTATGCATTTCCTGCTGTACTAATAAGTCAGCTTTGTTAGTAAGAGCCATATAGAAAATCTGTCTTTTGAACTTTGGTAAGGCTTTAAAAATCACCATAATATGCATTGTCGTTAAGTAGACTTTGGACATTGCTTCAGTTAGGAAACAAGAGCCAAGCAAAAGACGCTGGTTTGGCTGAGCCCTGTTCCAAGCGATTCCCTGCTGCGTAAAACAATGGCTTTCAGGCTCTGCTTTGTCCTGGGTGGCTGCATTCTACAAGCTCCATTTGGTTCTATATTGAGGGCAAATAGAGAAGTAAATGGCTCTGAACCTCATATCCACAGACCTGTCCAGCAACAACCATGAGGCACAGACTGATAAGCATTTCTTTAAGTTTTCAATTAGCAATAATCGCGCCTCGGGGGGCCGGCGAGATGGCTCAGCGGGTTAGAGCACCCGACTGCTCTTCCGAAGGTGATGAGTTCAAATCCCAGCAACCACATGGTGGCTTACAACCACCCGTAATGAGATCTGACGCCCTCCTCTGGTGCGTCTGAAGTCAGCTACAGCGTACTTATGAATAATAATAATAAACGAATCCTTGGACCGGAGAGAGCAAGTGGGACGACCGGAGCGAGCGGAGCTGACCGGAGCAAGCGGGGCCAACCGGAGAGAGCGGGCCGGTCGGAGTGAGCGGGGCTGAACGGGGGTGGCCGGAGCGAGCGGGGGTGGCCGGAGCGAGCGGGGTTGGCTGGAGCGAGCGGGGCAGATCAGAGCAAGCAAGGTTGACTGGAATGAGGGAAAAAAATGTCAACTATAAGCAAAGTGGGAACATATTAGCCCATGGGCATATTAAAACCATATTAGAGAGCTGGAGAAATGGTTCAGTGGTCAGAGCTCACACTACCTGTAATTCCAGGTCTAGGGTTTCCCACACCCTCTTCTGTTCTCCATGGGCACCTGCACACAAAGGGCACACACACAATACTCAGAAATAAGTCTTTAGAACCATATAAACTAGAACTTTTCAGAGGGCACTGAACACATCAGTAACAAATGTCAGCCTATCATCTAACTGCTTGGTGTATGTGACCAGGGACTTCCAGGCAGAGAGCTCTTTGCTTCTTACTGTCTCAAACTTCCCCTCAGCTTGGTAGCCACTGCTTAATGCAGCCCACTAGTATTGCTGTCTGTCCACCTCTCCATCTGTTCATCTGTCTACACCTAGTTCTGTACCTGTCCTCCATGCTTCTGCCTCTGGGCAGCTCAGCTTGGTGGCGTTGTGTGCTACCAAGAGCTCTCCAGGTGGGTGTGTAGTCTAACCACTTCCAGTGACCGCCTGTATCAGCTCTCTACCTCTGCCTCTAGTAAAGCCTCTTGGAACCCTTTGATGAACCGAGGGCCTTTAAACCCCTTTTCAACCCATTTTATAACCTATGTATATACACAGATATAGATATAATTACTGTGAGGTTTAATGTATGATTTGAGAGTTTGTAGGAGTAATTAATTTCGAGTATAACAGGGCATAGTGGTATACAACTGTATACTGCAACCGTAATCCCAGCACTTGAAGTAGTTGAAGGTCATCTTTGTCTATATGAGACTGTTTCAAAAATAACTAAATATGTGGAATAAAAAAACTCTTGTTTGCCAACAGCCAGCTATCAAGGGATAGTCAGACTACTTGGCAAATTGTAGCCAACAAAATCAACAAAAATCGGGCTGGTGAGATGGCTCAGCGGGTAAGAGCACCCGACTGCTCTTCCGAAGGTGATAAGTTCAAATCCCAGCATCCACATGGTGGCTCACAACCATCCGTAACGAGATCTGGCGTCCTCTTCTGGAGTGTCTGCAGACAGCTACAGTGTATTTACATATAATAAATAAAATAAATCTTTAAAAAAAAAAAAAATCAACAAAAATCGTGTGCATTTATTGTTTAATAAATTCTGACATTGTGGAAAGATGTGGATGTGTTTGTCTATATCACTGGCATAAGCCTTTAGAGCAGTGGTTCTCAACCTTCCTAATGCTGTGACCCTTTCATATTGTTGTGGGGACCCCAACCATAAAATTATTTTTGTTGCTGTTTTGTAACTGTAATTTTGCTACTGTTATGAATCGTAATATAAATATCTGTGCCTTCCCATGGTCTTAGGCCGACCCTTGTGAAAGGGTCATTCTACTCTCCTAAGGAGTCACAAATCACACCTGAGGTTGAACATTTTACATCAACTAAATCAATCTTCCTCTTTCCTCTCTTCCTTTCTTTCTTCCTTTCTTTCTTCCTTTCCCCTCGTTCCAATCAACCTTGCTCACTCTGGCCGGCCCCGTATGCTGTAGCTGACTTCAGGCGCACCAGAGGAGGGCGTCAGATCTCATTACGGGTGGTTGTAAGCCACCATGTGGTTGCTAGGATTTGAACTCATCACCTTCGGAAGAGCAGTCGGGTGCTCTTACCCGCTGAGCCATCTCACCAGCCCCCTGTTTTTGTTTTTTGAGACAGGGTTTCTCTGTATAGCACTGGCTGTCCTGGAACTCACTTTGTAGACCAGGCTGGCCTTGAACTCAGAAATCCACCTGCCTCTGCCTCCCAAGTGCTGGGATTAAAGGCGTGCGCCACCACGCCCGGCTCAATCTTCCTCTTTTCAGGATCAGGAAATCACTATCCCCCTCCAGAGTGACATTAATAAGACATCTTAGCTTTAGTGAAACAACATCAAAGACCTTCTTTGCTCTTTTATACTATAGAAGACAGATCAGAAAGTTAAAATAGAGTACAAAAGAGGCCAAGCTTGCTGGCCCACATTCGTAGCACTCCAGAGGCAGCAGAGTGGATCTTGCAAGTTCAAGGTTGGCTAAGGGGCCATATTGAGAACCTGTCTCAAACAACAACAACATGTAAAATTACAGTGACAACAATAGCAAAAAGGGCCCCTGGGGGACAGGGAAGAGATACCATTAAGATTTCAGGAACGGGGGCCGGGGGTGGTAGGTGGGGGGTGGGGCTGGGCTCTTATGTTTTGTTCTTTAAGCTGACTACTGTCCTGGCTAAAGAGTGACTGCCGTTTGTGTTGGTGCTGTTGTACAGTCATGTGAAAACCAAGAAGATACGGAAATGCTGACACAGAAGGTTGTGAGGGGACTCTCAGGCCGAGGGAGCAGTGCCAGGGAGGAGGAGGGTAGGTGGAGAAGAACAAGGAAAAGCATAGGGGACTCTGAGGCAGAGAGCCAGTCCCGTGGTCCCTAGGGAATGCAGGAAAGGGTCAGGGATAGGACATGAGCAGAACCTGCAGAATGGACACACAGTGCCTCAGGAACTGGGACAGCACAGCGAAACCCAGTGTTCACATCAGTACTGTGACAGTACAGGTGTCAGGGAGACACACACATTTATGGTCACATTTATCACATGCTAACGACTTTCCAGAATTTACATATGTCTTCTACCTTTATAAGAACCCTATGAGGGTTGGGGGACAGCTCAGTGGTAAAACACTTGCCCAACATGCATAAGGCCCTGGGTGTGACCCACAGCACTTCAAAAAGAAAAACAAACAAAACCACCACACAATACCATGAGGTAAGTATTGTCCCTATTAAGACAAAGCAAACACAAACAAACAAAAAACCTCAGGGCCTACAAGATGGCTCAATGGGCTTGCATCAAAATTGGTAAGCTGGCAACCCAAGTTAATCCCTGTAAACAGAGGAGAGAAATGACTCAAGAAAGTTGTTCTTTAACCTCCACACATGTGCTGTGACATGAGTGCACTTAAACACACGAACACACACACACACACTTTTTACCCTTGACAATGGGCACGGGCCATCAGTAAAGACAAGGGAAGGGAACAAAGCCGTATTGCAGTAGAGTCGAGTCTTTATATCTTGCCTTTCTCATGCTACTGATATCGATTCCTTTTGCTTTATGTTAGGAAAAACAAAAGATGTTAAGGATACAGAGGCCACAGAAACGTGGTCAGGCCCCAGGGCCAAATTACCAGCCAGCTTTCTTAGGTAGGACTGTGTGTGGCACATTCTACCACAAGGTGGCAGCGCACACACACACACACACACACACACACACACACACACACACACACACACTCATTCCTTCAGTGGTCACACAGGGTTTTTTTTGTTTTGTTTTGTTTTGTTTTGTTTTTTTCCTAGTATAAATGTAATAAATAAACTGGATACAATGCTGTAACTCTAGCAATTAGAAAGCAGAGGTCAAAGATATGCCACAAGATCATCCTGGTCTACATAATGAATTCCAGGCCATCCAGGGACACATAACAAGACCTTGCCAAAGCAAGGCAGAGAACCGCTGGCTCAACAGTTAAGAGAGTTCGTTTGGTACTCTCGCAGAGACCGGTGTCTGGCTCCTTGCACCCACACTACACCAGCTGCAGGGAATCAACCACTCTCTTCTGGTATCTGACTGCCCCGGCACTTACATGCACTCAGACAGTCAGATAGGCAAGCACATTACTACATACCACAAATAAATGTGGTTTTTTTGTTTTTGTTTTTTTTTTAAGCCAAAACAAAAACAATACTAAAAATTTATCAGTTATAGTCCATCTTTGGAAACTGAATTTTTTTTTAAAACAGTTCACAGAAATAGTTGACACTTTTGTAAGTTTTAGGATCTTGACATTTGACACCAAGCAAGCAGGAGAAAATAAAACACAAATGTCTTTCAATGTCATGAGAGACTGACACAGAATAAGCCATGGCCACTGACTCTCCGCTCAGGACATGATGGAGGCCTGAAAGCCCAGAGAGCCCGCACACCTCTTGGGACAGGGGTTCTGTGGGACACTGCTTACCTCAAAGAGTGGCCACCTGAATTTGATCTCCTGAGCGCTCATCAAGGTGAAAGGAGAGAACAGACTCCATGGAGCTGTTCTCAGATCTCCACAGGCACACTACAGTGTGCATGCGCGTGCGTGCACACACATATACGCCCACACTCTTAATTCCCTAGGTTAATTGGGCATGTTGCACACCGCATTCAGAACTCTTTTTTTTTTTTTTTGGTCTTTCGAGACAGGGTTTCTCTGTATAGCCCTGGCTATCCTGGAACTCACTCTGTAGACCAGGCTGGCCTCAAATTCAGAAATCCACCTGCCTTTGCCTCCCGAGTGCTGGGATTAAAGGCGTGCGCCACCACGCCCGGCCAGAACTCTTGATGAAGTATTCGTCTTATCACTCAACGAGCAATGGCTGCATCTTTAGTAATCACTCATGTGATTTTTGTTTATTTTTTTTTTCCCATCATTTGAGGGCCTTAGAAATTAGCCCACCTATCGTTCCTCAACCTTGGATGTACTTTGGAATCACGTGGGAAACTTAAAAAAACTGCAATTTATCTGGTCCCAGTCCCAGAAGCTCTGATTTAGTGGGTATGGGGTGTGAGAGAATACTTAGCTTTTTGTTTTGGTTCCTCCTGCTGGGGTGGAAGCTGTGGCCTTATGTATACGAGTCCCCTGCTCCTCCTCTAAGCTATGTTTCCTTTCTTCCTTGGAGTTGTAACCCTTTAATATTATGGTGACCCCCCCACCACAAAATTATTTCTGTGGCTACTTCCAGCTACTTCATAAGTGTAATTTTGCTACTGTTGTGAACCATAATGTAAATATCTGGTATGTAGGATATATGGTATGGAACTCCAGAGGAGTTGAGACCCACAGGTTGAGAATTACTTCCCTAGATGGCTCTACTATGAATGCAGGATAGATGAATATTCCTAAGTCCTGACATGCTGGAGAGGCTCACAGGATGGACACAGTTTATCCGGTGACACAAAATTAAGAACGCAAACAAGGGCAGGGCGTGGTGGCACATGCCTTTAATCCCAGCACTCGGGATTAAACAAAAAATGGCCAACTCAATGCCTTGGGCTGATTTAGAGCACAGATCAGTCCCTGGCTCTCTGCTGAGCCTCCAGGCCAGGTCCATCCGTTGTCTAACTCACAGCAGTACAAGCTGTGACTCCAGTGCTTATCATGTGCCAAACACCGAGGAAACCACAGAACACATTACTTGAATATATCCGCATTCATGGGAGGTGTGAGGGCCCCGTGGAACGCAGAGGAAGGTCAAAGGTGAAGCAAGAGGCAGAAGCCACTGTTCAGAGAATCCAGGAGGCTAGCCGAGTTCCAGCCAGAGAAGCCAGTACAGTGCTGGATGAAGGCCGACTCTGAAAACCCAAGCTCTTTGGCTGTATTCACCGCCATCCACCTTCCCCATCTTACAGAACCAGTCATAACTCAGGGATAAGGAGGTGCCCGCATTCCGTGGAGAGAGAATTCAGCAGTTAAGATAAATGGCTGCTCTTACAGAGGGTTTGGGGTTGATTCCCAGAACTCACACGACAGTTCACAATCATCTGTAACTCCAGTTTCGAGAGATCAGATGCCCTTTTCTGGCCTTCAAGGGCCCCAGGCACACATCTGGTACACAAGACATATATGCAGGCAAATACCCGTACACATAAAAACATAATAAATATAATGAAATAATAGCTTTAGGAGTTAAAAACAAAACAAAATAAAAGCATGTGCGCACGCATGCACACACATACACACACACACACACTCAGGCCTTCCAGGATCTCTTTACTGACTCCAGTTCCATGGTCTTTGTCACCCACATTAGCCAGGGCGTTCTTTTGTCTTGTATGAGACTTGCTATCTTTCCATGGCTAAAAGGGAGCTTCCTCTCGCTGCTCTCTCTGCTTTTCTTTCTAGCAGTTGGAGCTGTGGAAGAGTGACGAACTGTACTAATAAGACACTAGTACTCAGTGCTTGAGATTGTCCTGAGAAGGGGGATCCTGGCAGCGCAGGAGGTGTTAAAAACAAAAACTAGGGGCTGGTGAGATGGCTCAGCGGGTAAGAGCACCCGACTGCTCTTCCGAAGGTGATAAGTTCAAATCCCAGCAGCCACATGGTGGCTCACAACCATCCGATATGGCTCTCTCTTCTGGAGTGTCTGAAGACAGCTACAGTGTACTTACGTTTTTTTTTTTTTTGTTTTTTTTGGTTTTTTTTGTTTTTGTTTTTTGTTTTTTGAGACAGGGTTTCTCTGTCTAGCCCTGGCTGTCCTGGAACTCACTTTGTAGACCAGGCTGGCCTTGAACTCAGAAATCCACCTGCCTCTGCCTCCCGAGTGCTGGGATTAAAGGCGTGCGCCACCACGCCCGGCACGTACTTACGTTTAATAAATAAAATAAATCTAAAAAAAAAAAACTAAACTTTTTGGACTTGCTTTCGTGGGACCATGCCCTCTTCCGCGAGCGAGCCGCTAGGTGGCAGTCGATACCCTAGCTCAGAGTGAGCTGCGTCCAACCGCAGTAGGAATTTTCCTCCTTGTACAACACAAAGCCAGACTTTTCTCTGCAGCCTGGCCACCAGAACATTCTGTCCCGCCAGAGGCCGGTGGTCAGGATCCACCCGCGTTCGGAGAACATCTTCTGTTTGCACGGCTTTACGGAGAACACGACTGTTGATTTTATGGTGACTGCTACCTTGTAGCCTCCAAAACTTAGTGCACCCGGGCCTGGGGAGGGCTGTCACAACTTTGAGGAGCAGGGATGTTGCTGGTGCGCAGGAAGCTTGGCTGCTGCTCAGGGTTCTTCTGCCCAATGCATCTGTCTTCTGGATCTAAATCTTGTGCACCCTTGGGGAAGCCAGTCACACTGCATCCCTGCCAAGCTCTGTCTCAGGCCTATGGGTGCTGGGGAAGGTGTTTGTGGTTTTGTTGTTGTTGGTAGTGGTGGTGGTGGTGGTTTTTTTTTTTTTTCCAACAGAACCCAAAGACTTGGAGACTGGGAATGTGTACATTGTTGGAGGAACTCTCCTTTTTGTGAAGCAGCATCCACGTTCTCTAATTTAAAAAGTAAAAGCAAAAGTTCAGTGTGGGCGCAAGCCTTTGATCCCAGCACTCAGGAGGTAGAGACAGGAAGAGCTCTGTGAATTTCGGGCCAGCCAGAGTTACATAGTGAGATCCTCTTTCTAAGTAACTAACGAGGGCTGGGGAGATGGCTCAGAGGAGGACCTAGGTTCCCAGCACCCAATGGTTGCTCACAGCCACCTACGGTAACCCCGGTTCTAGAGGATCTGATCCCTTTTCTGACCGCCTCGGCACACATGCAGACAGAACACTCATGCACATAAAGTAAAAGACATAGATTTTTTTTCTTATTTATTTATTATTAGAGAATTTCTTCATTTACATTTCAAGTGTTATCCCATTAGTCCCCTATACCCTCCCCCCGCCCTGCTCCCCTACCCACCCACTCCCACTACTTGGCCCTGGCATTCCCCTGTACTGGGGCATATAAACACTGCTAGACCAAGGGCCTTAAAGACAGATCTTAAAGGAAATTAAGGGACTGGGGAGAGCGAGTCATGAGTCGATTAAAGGCGTGCGCCACTACTGCCTGGCATATTTCTTTTATTTTGTGAGTGTTCTGCCTGCATGCATGTATGTACAACCCATGTGTTGTTCAGAGGGCAGGAAGAGGGCATCAGATGCCCTAAAGCTGGAGTTACGGGTGATTGTGTGCATGGGTGCTGGGAACTGAACCTGGGGTCCTCTAGAAGAGCAGCAAGTGCTCTTAACTGTGAGTCATCTCCCCACCCTCCACTGTGATTTCTTCACTCCATCTTATTTAAGAACATGTGTGTGCTTCATGTCTTTATCCTTTCATCTGTAATGACGTGTAGGTTGGCTTATACCTCAGTTCTTACAGACAATGCCACAGTGAACACAGGACTTCTAATGTCTTGTCAAGATCCTGACTTCAGGTCTTTTGGATTAATATGCGGAAGTGGGATTACTGAACAATTCGGCTGCTCTATCTTTAACCTTTTGAGGAACCTGCCTACTGTTTTCCAGAACAGGGGAAACAGATCATATTTCTGCCAACAGGATTCAAAGGTTTCTCTTTTGCCCACATTCTCAGCAACACTTCTTAATGTTTCTCCTCCTCCTCTTCTTCCTCCTCTTCCTCTTTTTCCTCTTCCTCCTCCTTTTCCTCTTCTTCCTCCTCTTCCTCCTTCTCCTCTTTTTCTTCCTCTTCCTCCTCTTTTTCTTCCTCTTCCTCCTCCTCCTCCTCCTTTTCTTCTTTCTTTCCTATGATGATAGCATCCTGAAAGGCTCAGGCAATATCTCTGTGGTTTTGATTCACACTTCACAGAAATTCAGCAATGCTGGTCATTTTTTTTCACATGCTTGTTGGACACTTTGTATATTTTCTTTGGAGAAATGTTTATTCAGGTCCTTTGTTCACTTTTAAAAACAGGTTACTAGCTTTAGATTTATTAACTTACTGGAATTCTTTATGTATTTTGGAGGTTAGTACCTTCTCACATATAAGACAAGAAAATGCCTTCTCCTCAGTGGTTGTCTCTTTCTCTGTAGTTTCTTTTGCTGCCTTTTAGTTTGCCATAATTACACTGTTTCTGATCTCTGTGTTTTGAGGTCCTGCCTTTGAGACCACAGCCAGACCAATGCTGGGAAGTGCTCCCCTCTTCTTCTCTAGGGGTTCTACACCGCCAGGCTTTGCAGCTATGTCTATGATTCTTTCGAGGGCTCTGATGGTTGTTATTTTTGGTGTTTTGGATGTTGGGGTTATAGCTGCAGCCCTGGATGTGATAAACATACTCTACTATGAGCTTGAGCTCATTGCAAAGTTATGGTTCCGGTCAGGTTGGAGGGGCTAAGACTGTCTCTTAGCCTAGTTGCTGATCGTCACCTTTGCTTTTCAGAAAGCTTTTAGATTTCATATTGTTCCGTATTTCCTATGGTGCTGGAGTTCTTTTCAGAGAGCTCTTGCCCATGCTTGTATCTTGAAATACTCTCCCCGTGTTCTCTGTTACTGTGTCCTACTTTCAACTCGTACGCTATGGGCTTTGATCCATGTTGGAACTGGCTTTTGTGTAGGGCACCAGATATGGATCTAATTACATCCCCACGAGAAAACCCAGTTTTCCTGGCACCATCTGATGACGAGGCCATATTTTCCCAACATATGTGTTTGATGCCTTTGCCAAAATGTAGGTAGTTGTAGATCCGTGGATTTGCTGACGAGTCCTGGGCTGTAGCCCACTGATCCGGGCATCTGTCTGGTGCCATGAAGTTTTTGTTACTGCGGCTCAGGTATAAAGTGAGATTGGGTATTGTACTCCTCCAGCACTGCTTCCTGCCTAGGCTTGGTTTGGCTACTCAAGGTCTTTTGTGCTTCTATGTAAATTTTAGGATTACCTTTTCCAGTTCTGCGAGTACTACTGGTAGAATTTTGATGTGGATCATGTTGGAGACTGCTTTTGGTAATATAGACATTTCAAACTATTAATTCTGCCAATCCATGAACATGAAAGTCTTCCTGTCTACCAGTGTTTCATCAAATGCTCTTTTTGACGCTTTCAAGTTCTCACTGTCAAAGGCTTTTGCCTCCTGGGTTAGTTTCATTAGTGAAGTCTGTGTGTTCTTCTAAATATACTTTTTAAAATGTTTTAAAAATTATCTTATAGCCAGGCGTGGTGGCACACACCTTTAATCCCAGCACAGAGGCAGGCAGATTTCTGAGTTCAAGGCCAGCCTGGTCTACAAAGTGAGTTCCAGGACAGCCAGGGCTACACAGAGAAACCCTGTCTTGAAAAACAAAAACAAAAAAACAAAAAAAAAAATATTTTATATGTATGAGTGTTTTGCCTGAATGTATGTCTGAACACCACTTGTATATCTGGTGTCCTTGTAGGTCAGAAGAAGGCATTGGTTTCCCTGGGACCGGAGCTGCAGATGGTTGTAAGCCACTGTGTGGATGCTGGGAATCAAACCCAGGTGCTCTGCAAGAGCAACAAGAACTCTTAACCACTGAACTCTCTCCTAGCTCTGGCTCCAGGTCCTGATCTTCCTGCTTCTGCTTCCTAAGTGCTGGAATTACAGCTGTGCCCCACCACATCCGGCTAGAGTCTTTTAATTATAGCATCATGTTGTCTGCAAAGAAGTTTTGATTTGTCGTCTTCCTGTCCTTTTGTATTTCTTTAATTTTTGCCTCTTTTCTCATTCAATCCATACTGTGTGCCAGTCTGGAAAACTTAAGGAGATCCTTTCTCAAAATAAAAAGTTAAAAAACAAAAACAAAAAGAAAAAAACCTGAGCATGATGGTGGCACACGCCTTTAATCCCAGCACTGGGGAGGCAGAGGCAGGCAGAGAGAGCTCTGTGAGTTTGAGGCCAGCCTGGTCTACTTAGTGAGTTCTAGGCCACCCAGGGCTACATAGTGATACCTTATCTTTAAAAACACAGTAAAAAAGAGAGCCAAAGAAGTAGCTCTGTGGCAGAGCACTTGGCCGACATGCACAAGGCCCTGGATTTAAGCCTCAGTGCTGGGGGGGAAGGGGGAAGAAGAAGAAAGAAAAGAAAACCTGCTCTGAAGGTTTCAGATGTGGCCTGAAAAGAAACCTTCCTGGTTTTCCCCCTGCTTCTCCTGAGGCGAACCATAGAAAGTAGAATTTCTCGTTGCCAAGGCTGTTAGTCTTTCCTTAGCAATCCCAGCATCCCAGCACTCAAGAGGTCGAGGCAGAAGGAGTCAGAGTCCAAGGCTAGCCCTAACTACAAAACTAGATCCTGTCTCAGAAGACCAAGGGCTGGGCATACAGCTCAACCATAGAGCTCCTGCCTAGCAAAGCTGGATTCCCAGTACTGCAGAGAGGAAAACCAAAATAAACACAGAACCCCAGCGCACTTCTTTTCTAATGTTCAGCACAGAAGCCAAGAATATTGTTCTAAATTCCCCTCTCTTTCTGTGTGATGGTTGCCATAAAGAAATTCTTTGACAGATCTTGTTTGATTATAGGTCGTCAAAAGACTCCTATTTCAGACTGGATCCTGTGCAATACCCAGAAGGGAAGGATGCTACGAAGAGGCCAGAAGAATCTAGACAGGCCCTGTAGGGACCCCTGTATATCACTACTAGGTCATTTCCATTAATCCAATCACATTTGTCAGCTACCTATGCTTCATCTAACTTAATGGACACTTCAGCCTGGGTCCTTGCTCTTCATTCTGAAGGCAATGAATCATGTAAAGCTATGATCAAATGAACGTGTACACATGTCTCTTGTTAAGCTGTGTTTTAGGGTGAAGGTGTTGACTGTGACGCCTTGTGATGGTCAGGAAATCGAGATCAGCATCATCTGCTTCACTGCCCCTGCAGTGGAAATGTGGTCGGTGAAGAGAAAACGTTAGTTTGAGCCCCTAGCATGACTGTTCTGATATTGCAGAATAATTTCCAGACTCTGCCAGGTAGTGCAAAGCACAGGGGTGTTGAACGGCCTGTATCAGTGGGAACGGGACTGGATGTGAGTGCTGCAGCAGTCACAGGTAGAGGAGACCGGAAACTGTACAACAAAGGGAGGAAGTTGGGTGGGCGGGGCTGGGGAGCAGATGGAGGGATGGCTGGGGGGATTTTCCCTTGTGCACATTGACCCCTACCAGGTTGACCTGTGGATAAGCCGGTAGGGCATTTTCTTGGTGGATGACTGATATGAGAGAATCCAGATTAGAGTGGGTGTGGCCACCTTGGGCAGGCTGAGCCAGCCATGGCAAGCAAGCCAGTAAGCAGCAGCCCCTCCATGGTCCGGCATCTGCCGCTGCCCCCAGGCTTTTGCCTAGAGTTCCTGCCCAGATTTCTTCTGTGATGCACAGTGATGTGTAAGTCTAATAAACCCTTTTCTCCTGAAGTTGCTTTTGATCATGGTGTTTTATCACATCGATAGAAATCCGAAGTCAACCATAACCTTGTTTCTGAGGGAAACAGGCAGGCAGGTCACTGGGGCTTGCTGGTTGTAGCAGAGCTGAGATGTTCCCGGGTCAGGAAGAGATCCTACCATGGAGCAGCAGAGCAGCAGGCAGAAAGTGCAGGAAGAGGAAACCCCGTGTTCCACCCACATGTATAAGCATGTGCACAGGTTCCCACAAAATAAAAAATTTAATGTATGCTAGAGAATAACGCCATAATAGAACATTAAAATAATTGGTGATTCGTTGTATTATTTCCTGCCTCTTCTGTGTATGTTGAAAATTTCCACTCTGAAAATTAAAAAAATAAACCTACCTACAAGGCAGTGTTAATCGGCCCAAATGGTGAGTCAGGACCCCGCTGCAGGGGCGGTCCTCGGCCAGTGGGAGGAGCTCGGGCTTGGCAGTCAGAAATGTCTGGTTTGATTTCCAGCTCTGTCCCTCTCTCACCACATTGCTTTGGGCAAGTCACTCGCTGGCTTCTGGGCACAAACGTGGGGCACAAGCATGGAGCACAAGCGTGGGGCACAAGCGTGGGTACTTCGTGTTTCAGAATGTTGAAGGAACAAGTGAATCCACGCGTCAAGTGCACATCCCGTGCCAGGCACACAGGAGACGCAGCATAAAGTCTTAATTGCTTTACAGCAATCCAACTTTTTTTTTTACCTTGTTGGTTTTTAAAATAGATGTAAAAAATATCAAAGTGTATGAAGCAGAGGTGAACTTTCCCTTGCAAACTTCCCAGTGTTTTTTCTATGGGAGGAATCTGCTTAAATTAAAACTTTAGCCTGTATTTTTCCAGACAGTTTTTTTTTTTTTAGTCTTTAAATATATACAGGCATATGCATCTGTAATCATGCATATACTTAAAACAAAAGTGGATTTTTTTTTTGAGATACTTTCTCTGTGTAGCCCTGGGTATCCTAGAACTCACTCTGGAGACTAGAGAGCAACCTGCCTCGGCCTCCTGAGTGCTAGATTAAAGATGCGCTCCGTCTCCACTGTCCCCCAAAATGGAATCGTACTTGTTGCTCTGAAATCTCTTTTTGATATTGTGCTATAGAGTGTGTGTGTGTGTGTGTGTGTGTGTGTGTGTGTGTGTGCCTGTGTCTGTGGGTTTGTGAGTGCGGTTATAGAGGCCAGAGGGCAAAGCTGTCTACCTCCTTTGAAACGGGTCTCCACTGGCCTGGAGCTCACAGAATCGTCTAACTGGCTAGCCCAAGAATCACAGGGATCCCTGTGTTTGCTTTCCCAGTGCTGAGATCACAGGCTCATGCCACCATGTTTGGCATTTTTACATGGGCTCTGGGAATCAAACTCAGGTCCTCACACTCGCAAGGCAATGCAGAAATGCCTATAGCGTTTTATGTCAGTTTATGGGGTTCTGTAGATATGGTTTCATAAATTTCATTCCTATGCATTTGCTCCCAGCTGTGGGAGCTAGAATCTGGTAATACTGCAATGGTTCTAACGTCCCTCTATGATACACTGGGGGATTTTTGTTTTTAATTTTGGTTTTGTTTTATTGTTCTTTTGTTTTATACTAAGACCTCAGTATTCTTGGCTTTTTCTATGTTTCTAAGTTGCATGCCGAGAGGGACTGTCTTTTCTTGTCCCACTGATTTCTCAACAAGCACTGAGGTGTGGTTTGATTTAGAAAAAATATGGGCCTAGGTGGAGAAGAGAGCAGGGCTGCTCTCTGCTGCCTGCCTGGTTGGCTGGAGGACGGTGACGCAGCTGGCAGCTGCCGTTGTCAGGGCTGAACGCAGCAGAGAGAGGGCCGGGTGAGAGGAATGCGAGTCCCAGTTTTCTTTGTGAAAATCCCGCAAAGATCCTGTGAGGTGGGATCCTGAGAGAATCAAACAATAAAACCTTCTCTCAAAAGAAATCCCAGGGGATTTGGGGATGAAAAGGTGGGTGAGGAAAGAAGCGGGTGGAGAAGTTCACTCTCCCCTCCTGTTGTCCTGGTGACTTTTCAAGAGAACGGTGCAGGAGAAAGATGGTTTCAAAAGGGGGGCGGAGGGGCGGGGGAGGTCTGGCCGTGCCTTATGTAAGAGCACCTGACATGCGCGGTACAATGGGTCCCAGGCAGACTCCTCAGAAAGATCGCTTTGTAAACCACTCTTGGCTCAGGGGAGGCCAACAATTGCCAACAATTGGCCTTTGTCCTTGCGGCTCTCCCATCATCCCACTATAAAGCTTCTGGTTCAAACCACTGGGAGGTTTGGGCAAGAAGAAATTCTTCCATTGTCTGTAAGAAATGAGATCAATAAGGTGACGTAATACGCATGATGTAAGGCTTGCCCCGGGTTCCGGCTGGTCCAGGTGCAGGGAATCACAAGAGGCCTCCTTGCTGAACGTATTTCTTTAGGCCCTTAGGCAACCTGGCCACACAATGTGAAATCTTCAGCACCTTCCCTTTCCCCTTTCTGCCTTATAACCACCCTTGCCTGTGACCCCACAAGAGGCTCCCTAGTTTCTTGGACTAGAGATCTCCCTTCTGCAGGACTCTTCAAACACAGCCTATACTGCTGCAGAGCCACACATTCTCTTGTCTGTCTGTCTGTCTGTCCTTCTTGCCAGCTGTAGGAGATACATTCTCAGCCCCAGAGGCTCGAGGTTAAGTGACAGACAGTCCAAAGACACAGTCAGACTATGAGATGGACCATGAAGCAACTGAACTAGGTTAATCATACCATCAACCTCACAAGAAGAAACAAATATACAAAAGGATGCAGTGGAATGAGGGGAATTGTCCTAGATTTTAATATTCCAAAGCTGGGGCTGCGGAGATGGCTCGTCAGGTGTCAGGTAACGACACTTGCCACATATCCTTGGCAACCTGAGCCCAGTCTCCTGAACCCACAGAAAGGTAGAAGGAAGGACCCCACTCCACAGAGTTGTTCTGTGACCTCCACATTCACATGTGGCTCATGCGCCTCCCTTCCCCCAACACATACACGATAAATAACAAAAATAAAATTCAAATGCATGCAAGAACCCTTGTTTGGATCCTGATTTTAACAAGATGTCACAAAAGGGCATTTCTTTAGATTTCTGAAAGCAAAAGCTAAAAAGTAGATGGACTGGAGTTACTGTTACTTTTTAAAGCATTTTATTGGCTGTGATATGTAGGAATATCTGCATGTGAAGTATTGAGGGAGGAGATTACGGGAGGTCTGGGATTCACCTTAAAATGTCTTCTCAGATAAAGCAGACGTGCATGTGTGGTGGTAGGCAGTCCTGGTAAGTGTTGAAAATGGGTGATATATACTTTTATACAATCCTGTCTAATGTTGTTGATTAAAAACTTCATAATAGAATGGTAGTGTGGGACCAGCTAGATGGTTAACGGTAAAGGTGTTTGCCATGCAATCCTGCATTTGGTCTTTGGAACTCTTGTAAAGGCTTTGAAAGGAGAGAACCAACTCCAGCAAGTTCTGCTCTGACCTGGCACCTGCTGTGGCATGTGACCCTCTCTCCCCACACACATTCACAATAATAAAGCACATTAACACTTTAAAATGAAAAATAGAAGCCGGAGCGTCCTGGCACATGCCTTTTATCCCAGCACTCAGGAGGCAGAGGCAGGAGGATCTTTGTGAGTTCAAGGCCAGCCTGATGTACTAACTGCGCTCCAGGACAGCCAAGACTACACAAGGAAAGAAATCCTGTCTCAAAACAACAACAACAAACCAAACAAACAAACAAAAAAAAAAAAAGAGAGAGAAAGAAGAAAAAACAAAAAAGAAAGAAAAGATTAAAAAAGAAAGAAATGGAAGCATGGGAGAGACAGAACTGAGATGCTCTGTGGACAGTGCAGCCTGACTCCTGATATCCAAGTCGCTGTGGCTCTGGCCACCTGACGCTCTCCAGCTTCATCACCTGCCCACCCCCCTGCACTGAAGCACATCTGGCTGCAGCGATCACACCTGGAGGCAGGATGAGCTCACGGAAGGAAGGGATGCTGGGAGGTGAGAGCTTGCGCTTCTCATTACTGCCCACACCTGAGCTGGCACCTCGGCAGGCACAGAGAGCAGAGCGCTGAGCAGCTGCTGGTGTTCTTTTGCATCTAAGGAAGGTGAACCACTTTGCCGACTCACTGCGGGAATAGTTTCTGATTCTGTGAGTAGCTGAAAGACATCTTCCTCTTCCCTCTCCACTTCTTCCACCACACTGCCATATTAGTGTTATCTACTTGACATTCCTACTAAAAAACAAACAAAAAGAAAAAGAAAAGAAAAAAGAAAGTAAAACCTTAAAGTTAATTTACAGAATGAGGACTTTACCTTGGTTTTTTGTTTTTGTTTTGTTTTTTCATTTCTGTGGTGGAAAAATAAAAAGAATAATACCTTGAATAGGAACTCAAAGAGGTGGATGCCAACAAGTGCTTGCTGACAGGAGCCTGATATAGCTGTCTCCTGAGAGGCTCTGCCAGTGCCTGACAAATACAGACGTGGATGCTCACAGTCATCCATTGAACTGAGTACAGGTTCCCCAATGAAGGATCCAGAGAAAGTACCCAGGGAGCTGAAGGGGTTTGCAGCCCCATAGGAGGAACATCAATATGTGTCACAGCCCCAATCTCTGACCAGCGGAGAGTGGGAATAAACGACACCAACTCCAAAAGCAGGTTCAGAGCAGCTGTAGCCGGTTCTCTTATTCGGAGGTTTCTCACAGCTTCCCCAGCTCATTTGTCAGTCATCAATCCTCAAACATATATTCAGTCATATATCATCCTCTGTGACTGTCCACACTTATCCTCTTCCATTCACTAACATCACCTCACACCACCCAATCATAGACGCACACATCCAAGGCAGTGTGCAGGATTGGTTGATAGAATGGTATCTCGAGATGTTGCACTAACCTCTCCAACGAGTTACACGTACTGCTTTTACTGTGCATGATTGAAACTGAGGTAAACAAGCGAGGTCACAGGGCTTTACTATAGAGCCAGGGCGCCATCTTTGGCCCATGCAGCCGCGCCCGCTCCCCACAAATATGAACTAACCAGTACCCCCAGAGCTCACTGGGACTAAACCACCAATCAAAGAAAACACATGGTGAAACTCGTGGCTCTAACTGCATATGTAGCAGAGGATGGCCTAGTCAGTCATCAATGGGAGGAGAGGCTCTTGGTCTTGTGAAGGTTATATGTCCCAGTGTAGGGGACTACCAGGGCCAGGAAGCAGGAGTGGGTAGGTTGGTGAGGAGGGGGATGGGGGAAGGGATAGGGATTTTTGGAGGGGAAACCAGGAAAGGGGATAACATTTGAAATGTAAATAAAGAAAATATTATAAATAAATAAAAATAAATAAAGAAAATATTATAAATAAATAAAAATAAATAAAGAAAATATTATAAATAAATAAAAATAAATAAAGAAAATATTATAAATAAATAATAATAATAATAATAATAATAAAGAAACTCAAAGAGGTAGATCATGCTGTACAGGAGTGATGCCAGGGTTCACTCCTCAGACCCAAAGGGCACTGTATTGGATTTAAGGAGGAAACCTCACGTGGGAATTATTGAAAAGTAAAATAATTGCTAGGAAAGGTTGTTGTTGATAATGATGATGATGGTGGTGTGTGTGTGTGTGTGTGTGTGTGTGTGTGTGTGTGTGTGTCTGGGGAAGGTGCCCGCATGAGTGCCACAATGAGTGTGTAAAGGTCAGAGAACAACGTCAGAGGCTGGCTCTCTCCTTCTACCAATGGTTCTGGGAACCGCACTCAAGTTGTCAGGACCAACACATTTACCGCTGAGACCTCTGGCCTGTGCTAAGATATTTTTCTTTAAAGACCCGATTGCAACTGGGTGTGTTCTTCTTTTCTGGAGTGAACAGGACAGATAGCTTGATGATCAGTTTTGGCCTGATGGACATTTGTCACATTTGCCTTCTCAGCTCTTCTTTCTCCTCCTCTTTGTCAAAAGATTTTCTTTTCTTTGGAAAAGTCTATGGCTACCTAAGCCCCGCCTTCTTTTCCGCCATAAGCTGACCTAACCAATCAGGTCGCTTCATTTTCCGGACCTTAGAACTTAAGTACCGCAAGGCAAACACTGACCGTGAGCTAGGCCTTCTGAGGAAAGGTTCCTTTTTTCGTTGAATTTGCTAATGTGACCTTTTAAGGCAGTGTTCTCAACCCGTGAGTTGCAACCCCCCGGGGTTTGATCAACCCCTTTCACAGGGGTTACATATCAGATATTTTGCATATCAGATATTTACATGATTAATAGCAGTAGCAAAATTACAGTTAGTAAGCAGCAATAAAAATAATTTTATGGTTAGGGGTTACCACAATAAGAGGAACTGTGTTAGAGGGTCAGCGTTAGGAAGGTTGGGAACCACTGCTCTAAGGCTTGGGTGGTAGTGACCTACTTGTGGAGAAAATTGACAAAATGGAGATACTGGAGATGCAGGGAAGAAAGTCTCCCTTAAACTATAAAAGCTTTTGGTTATGGTGAAGTAAGATTTGCCACCTGGGTTTTCAAACTTGAGCAATAATAAATTGTTTGTCCAGCTTGCTTGAATTCGGTTGGTGGCATTTCTAGGCAAAGTCTTTGGTGGTGTGGCCTGTGGCTGCTTCATTCAGCAAACATTGGCTCATCTGCTCGTCACTTTGCAGCCAGTAGGATAGAACAGAAAGGCAGTCTTGTCTTGCAGGTCAGAGCTGAAGAGTCCAGGACCATACAGTAACGTTGCAGTGTTGGATGTGCCCTGGCTGCTAGTCCAACCGTCTTGTATATAACTACCATAATTCTTACAGGTACCTTTGGAGATAAATTGTTTCCATTTTAGGGATGAAAACAAAGCATGGAGAAGTTAAAGATTTGTATCCATGGTTACCCAGTTCAGACGGGGATTTGGGTTTTATATTCCACAGCTGCCCCCAAGGTATATACCTCGGCCCCAGCTTGTGGCACTGTTTTGAAGGCTGTGGAGCCTTAAGGAAACTGAGGAAGTGGGCCTGGCTGGCTGGAGTAGGTCGCAGCGAATGGGCCTTTGAAGGTCATACTCAAGTCTCTTTGCAGTCTACATCCCTGCTCCCTGCACCCGGGACTCAGCCACGGCCACACACCTGACTGCCATGATGTGTGAGAGCCGTTTCCACCACTAAATCTCTGAGAAACTGTGAGCCTCCATAATATAGGTGTGATGGCTGTCCTTGGTTGTCAACTCGACAATATCTGGAATTAACTAAAATCCAAGTGCCTGGATACACCTGTGAGGGTTTTTTGTTTGTTTGTTTTCTTAATTAAATCATTTGAAGCGGGAAGACCCATTTTTAATATGGATCTTTTGAGGTAGAAAGACCATACCTTCTGCTGGCAGCCTATATTAAGGAGATGGGAGAAGGAAGCTTGCTATCTTTGCCTGCTTGCTCTCCCTCACAATGGCAAGTCCATTCCTTCACTGACATTAGAGCCTACTTCTTTGAGACTCTAGCAAATACTGAAGACCAACCGAGACTATTACTAGATTCTTAGTAGACAGCCATTGTTGGGCTAGTCTGATCACAGCCTGTAAGCCATTCTAATAAACCATATATATTTAATGTAACATAATGTATTATGAATATATAAAATTGTATATATTCATTCTACAAGTTCTGCTCCTCTAGAGACTCCTGATGGATGTAACAGGATGGCTTAGAGTTCCCTGGAATAACCGAATCGTGGGCTAACTGGCAGTTGGTACCAACGCCTCCAGGAAAACATCCCTGAGCATGCTGTGGACGCTCTCTGAGCCTCCTGGGTAACCCATGTACCCTTACAACAACACCATTTTGTAAATGAGCAAAATGAGGGATTGGGAAGCTCAGGCTTCATTGAGTCATGGCTCACCAGAAGCCAATAATGTGCATTAACAAACCAATGTTTTCCAGGCACATGCTATGAAAGTCAATTAAAAATAATTGAAGGATTTATATAGCCATCACACCTATATTATGGGGCTCACAGTTTCCAATAGATCTTAGTGGTAGAAACAGCTTTCTCCCTGGCAGTGGGGCATGTAGCAGTGGCTCTTTACAGGGTACAGAAAGCAGGGATTATAGACTGCAGAGAGATTTGAGCATGACCTTGAGTAAGGGACCCTGCCCTCTGCCCACTACCTGTTGCTAGGACTGATGTCACTGAATGGACAAATGAGAACTCTACCATGTTTTGCTCCTTCGAATGCTTCCCCTAGAATCCAGGTAGGCTATAATCTCTGAACCTACAGTCAGAATCACACAGTATCATATCAGTGATATGTGACTTTGTCCACCTTGCAGAATTATCATGAGTGAGGTGACATTTGTAAAGTTACCCAAGTCAGTGAGAGAAATGCAAATAAAAACTACACTGAGATCCTGCCTCACCCGGGTCGGAATGGCAGCCTCCAAGAGTAAACAGCTCGTATACACACACACACACACACACACACACACACACACACACACACACTGGCCACTGTTGTTTGGCAAAAGGAGAATCTCATCCATTGCTGGTGAGAGTGTAAACTCATCCAGTTGCTAGGGAGGTTCCTCTAAATACTGAACATAGACTTACCATGTGACCCAGCAATATCTGGTTATTTATCCATGGCCAGAGTCAGCACATCATTGAGATAGTTGCACATGCGGCTGTTCACAGTAGGTAAGGTATGGAGACAGCCTTGGTGTTCAGCAACAGATGGATGGGTAAAGAAAATGTATGTGGACAATGGAACTGTTTTCAGTGATAAGGAATAGTTATGTCACTTGTAGAAAAATGGAGGCAACTGGAGATAGTCAAACTAAGTAAGTTAAGCCAGAGTCAGAAGGACAGATGTTGTATGTTTTCTCTCATTTGTGGATCCTAGACTTTATACATTCATAAAACTATACATGTTCAACGACTTGAAAGCACTGAAGCAAAACTATCCATGGAGAAGCAAAGGGGGGGAGTAGGGAGGAGGGGGAGGGGAGGGAGACTGGGGAGGGGGGTGATGAGGAAGAGAGGGTGAAAAGGGGGAGGGTGAGCAAGGGAGGGTGGAGAAGGGGAGAGTGAGGAAGAGGAGGATGAGAAAGAGGAGGGTGGGGAAGGGGGAGCGTAGTGAGGTATAGAGCTAAATAGGTTCATTATGTATGTACATGAAAATGGCCTTGGATAACCCAGTATAGTAAATAAATTAAATCTAAAAACCAATGCTCATTTTGGATATGGTGGTGTTCACCTTTAATCCTAGCACTTGTGAGGCAGAGGAAAGATGGATTTCCGTGAGTCTGAGGCCAGTCTGCTCTATGAAGTGTGATCTTGCCCCCACCAAATGCCACCTAGGTCATAAGGGGTTGCTGATGAGTGACATAATTGCCATGTGCTTGGCTGGGTCTAAATTAGGGGCTTTGGACACAGATGAGGGTGAGTCTGCGCCCCAAGAAGGCACAGACAAGCATATGACTCCGTCTCCTTGCTCTGACGTGAGCCCAGGAGGAAACTTATAAAAACATCTTTAGCCACTGACACCATTATGTCATCCAACTTCTCAGTTAGCGTTTGATTAACGTCCTCAGGGCACGAGGGGCGCCGGCACACAGCCTTGTCTCAGGGACAACTTTCTTATACTTAGTCATGAAATTATTTTTGTCCGGAAGCTCAAAGACACAGTTTTAAGAGAAGCAGGTTCTGACTGGAGGAGGGCGCTCAGGGGAGAGGAGCGGGGGTCTGGGATCTGATTGGAAGACGGGACAAGGAACAGCGTCTGCGATCGCTCACTCCAAGTGGGGTCACAACGTGGCTCCACCACACACTGGCTATTTGACTTTGGTGAAATTACACAATGGTCCTGAATTTCAATTTCCTGGCCAGAAAAGTGGGGGTAATTCTCATTTTCTAAGATTGTAATGAGGGGATTCTCGGAGGGGTCATGCAATCATTCCTTCCTCATCATGCCCTGTGGTACCACTGCAAGCCTCAAGCTTGTTAATTTCATCCTCAGCGGAAGCCCGAATCCCCACTCCTGCCTACACAGACAGATGTGAGTCACCCATCTACAAAGGCTGGGATCCTGCCAGAGACAAAGTTTGGTCTGCAAAGTCACAGGCTTCCCTTCTCACAGAAACCAGATAAATAACCATAGGCTGGGTAGGAGGAAAAGAGAGTGGGGCCGGAACTCACCACCAACGGCAGAAATGGGGAGAAGTGGGAAGTGGGGAGAGAGGAAACAGGCAGGCTGGAGGGAGCAGGAACCAGAAAGGAGAACCACCACAATGACCAGCCTTCCTTTGCGTGGCTGTCTGCAGTAGATAGATGGTCCACTGCCCACAACGTTCTGAGGCTCCTGGGTATCTGGCTTGGAACGAGCTCTTTGGCCCCTGGGGTTTACTTAGGCCAACGCCACCTATTTCGTTTTTCATGTAGCATCTATTCTTGTGAGCCTCAAAGCAGAAGATAAGGAGACAGGGCCTTGTCCAGGAGTCACGGTGCCCTGAGGAAAAGCCCTCGACTCTTGCCGACTTGAGACCAGGCACACACAGTCAGGCTTTGCTTTTAGGTTGGCATGGTCTCGGGTAACACATGACTTCCTTGTTAGGCGTAGCTCGTACTGGAAATACTAAGGATATGGGTCTCTGTTTCTAAGTCAAAGTGGAGTCTAAGCCTCCATTCTGACTAGGAGCTGTATGGTCGATGTAAAAGCCACCTTCCAAAGATGACACGAAATGTTGTGATCACATGTACAGTTCAGATTTAGTTGTCCTCACGGCTTATAATTAGACCTTGTTGTCAGGAAGAAAAAAAAAAAAAACTGAAAGCAGCTGTATTTCACTGCTGTTCAGATCTGTGACTGACCCAGTTCTTTTAAATTAAAAATGTGGCGCTGGTGTTTGTCACGTCTTTGCACCTTGCTCACGTCTTCCAAGTGCTGCCAGTGTTCTCGGAACTGTGGGTGTGGAGGGGGTGGTGCCTCAGGTAGACTCTGGAAACAGAGCTTCCTCTGAACTTTAACTCCATGACTGTAAAGAAGAGGGCAGAGTAGATTCTTAAATGTGATGGGTCTGGGGTATCCTAGGGTTTTATGCTGGTGAAGAGAAACCATGACCACAGCAACTCTTATAAAGGAAAGCAGTTAATTGAGGTTGGCTTATAGTTCAGAGGTTTAGTCCATTACTGTCATGGTGGGAGGCACAGTGGCATGCAGGCAGACATAGTGCTGGAGAGGTAGTTGAGCGTTCTACATCGGGGTCTGCAGGCAACAGGGAGACAGTGAACCACTAGGCTTGAATTGAGCTTCTGAAACCTCAAAGCCACCCCACCCCCTCCAGTGACACACTTCCTCCAATAAGGCCACACACCACTCCAATAAGGCCATATGAGTCTATGGGGGCCATTTTTACTCAAACCACCACGTGGGACCAGAGAGGTGACTCCGTAGGTAAAGGCATTAGGCACCAAATCTAGAATGCCAAGATATGAACTCAATTCCCAGAACCTACATGGTAGATGGAGAAAAGTTGTCTTTTGACCTCCATATGTGCCCCAATCCACCTGGTAAATAAATATTAAAAAATTTTAACATGCTAGCTCTGGGGCTGAGGCTCTGGGGCTCAGTTGGTAATTACTCAGAGGTAGGCAGCATGCACAAATCGGGCAGGTTAGAACCTCAGCTGCTGCACTCTTCCTTGCAGTCCAGAGGAAGCTCTGCTTCTGGAGTTTTCCTGAGGCATGACCCCTGCCTTCACCAGGGCCCTCTTCCTCCACACCCACAGTTCCGAGAACACGGCTGGCACTCCGGCACTCAGAAGAGTGTGAGCAAGGGCACACTTATAACCTCAGCACCGGAGAGGTAGAGGCAGAGGACCAGGATTTCAAGGTCATCCTCTGAAAGCAAGTTGGACACCAGCCTGGGCTGTATGTGATGCTGTCAAAAAAACCCAAAAAGAATCTTAACCAGGCATGGTGATGAAAGTCTGGAATCGTAGCACTCAGGAGCCAGGAGCAAGATTGTTCCAAACTTGAAACCAGCTTGGTTTTCATATTGAGACCATGTCTCAGTGCTCATCTCTCCTCTGAAAAAAAGGGCAGATTATTTGGAGGCGAATTGTTATGGAATTTGTTATGGCATCTTCATGGCAGAGGTGAGCCATAGCCTCCACCCTCAGACTTCCTGCCTCCCTTCCCAAGTAGAGAAGGTCTAGCCACCAGTGTGTGTCGCTGGACTTAGAAAGGTACCCAAGCAAATAAGGGATTCAAACTGGTAGAGAGTATCTGGTCCAGACTGCCCATTGTTAGGTCCTCATACTAAAAAGGAGAATGCTGGTCCTGACTGATCATTGTCTAGGCTCAGTGGTAAGCAGTGTGTAGATCAGCTTGGAGGATCAGCAAGGCAAGATGCGTTACTAGGGTGTGTTCACAGGGTCTCCTAGGGTTTCATCGCTATGAAGGGACAGCATGACCAAAGTAACTCTTATTTTTTTTTCCTTTTTTGATCACTCTACCCCAGCCTCATTCACAACCAGTGACAGTGTCTTCTACTCTGTTGGAAACAGTGGGATAAAGTGTTATACAAGCCAGTAATATCTTCTTCTTCTTTTTAAAGGTAACTCTTATAAAGGAAAACATTTAGTTGGGGCTGGCTTACAGTTTCAGAGGTTCAGTCCATTATCATTATGGTGGGAAGCATGGCAGTGTGCAGGCAGACTTGGTGCTGGAAGAGCTGAGAGAGTTCTATATCTTGATCCAAAGCAGCCCGAGGGAGACTGTCTTCCTCAGGCAGCCAGGAGGAAGCTCTGGATCACACTGGCCATATTTGAACATATATATATATATGGGCCCTCAAAGTCTGACCTCCGCGGTGAAACATTTCCTCCAACAAGACTATACCTCCTCCAATAAGACCACACCTCCTAATTAGTGCCACTTCCCATGGGCCAAACATTTTCAAACCATCACACAGGGATTGTAGATTTTTTTTTTTTTTTTTTTTGGTTTTTTGAGACAGGGTTTCTCTGTACAGCCCTGGCTGTCCTGGAACTCACTCTGTAGACCAGGCAGGCCTCAAACTCAGAAATCCACCTGCCTCTGCCTCCCGAGTGCTGGGATTAAAGGTGTGTGCCACCACACCACAATCTCAGGATTGTAGATTTAATGTTGGAGCTGTGTGTGAATCTGGTTTTGTTATGGATGTGTAAAACAGATATAATCCCAGCAGGCCCCTTCCCAGAATCTAATTGCTTTATCCTTCTTTTGGGCGGACCCGACTGTCCCACCAGGATCGCTCCTTGATCTTTGTAAGAAAGAGGATTTGGGTAGGCTGTAGCTCAGTTGGTAGAGGACATGTCCTGGGTCTGCTACGCAGCATTATGTAAATCAGGTGTGGTAGCCCCTGGGATGTAGAGGCATTAGGATCAGAAAGGAACCCAGGGTCATCCTCAGCTATATAGAGTAAAGTGGGAGCTAGCCTAGGATACATGGGACCCTGTCTTTAAAAAGGAAAGAAGTTTAAAGAAAATGAATTAGGACTATCTTTTTGGTTTGGTTTGGTTTTGGTTTGGTTTTTGGAGACAGGATCTTACTTTGTAGTCTAGGCCAGCTTGGAACTCACTACATAGCCTAAGATCATTCAAGCTGCATGCCCCTGCCTCCGGCGGGCTGGAGTTTCAGCTGTGAGCTGCCATGCCCAGATTAGAACTGTGCTTTAAACCTGGCTCTCAGGTCTTCAAATGTAATGGTTGCTTCCCTCTCTGTTCATGATGAAAAATGCTAACAAACAAGTACCCCCCTCCCCATCCAAAACAACCACAAAAAGGGCTTTAAAAAGCTCAGTGATCACTGCATTACTGAGTGTACTCCCGACAGAGAGAGCCTGTGTTGCCACCCACTGCCAGTGAGTTACAGCTCACCCCGTTACCGTTTTACACATCTGATGACTGGGAGAATTGGAAGGATTTCCCACAGACCAACCTGAGACTCCATTATTGTCAGTCTTTGATTCTCCACTGCCCACATTCCTGTGGTGCTTGGTATCGTAGGGCACACTCCGATTGGACCTTAGTTGGCATCAATGGCTTTGCACCATCCTGCTGGTTCTGTTAGTACGGTGGGCAGTGTAATGGTCACTGTTACCAACCTGGAGGGACTGGTGGTAACTATACATGATAGTTACTGTGAACCACATCCAACTCAGCCAGGCTCGTTGGCTCGTCCCTGGAATCCCAGCACTCAGGAGGATTAGGCAGGATTAGCATTGTGAGTTAGAGGCCAGCATGGGACTGCATAGTAGAGAATCTAAGGACAACCTGGGGTACGGAGTGAGGAAACAGGAAAAGAGGAAACAAGAGTTCTGTATCCTCTCTGCCTAAGTCTTTATCTATATTTAATCTCCAGCTCTATCAAAATTTAAGGTATCCTCAACTCAACTTCCCCTTGGCAGGGCCCTCGAAAATCTGTAGTCATCTCAGTGCCATCTACATGCAGAATTGTCTGGGTGGAAATCAAAAGTGATCTTAATTGATTGTGATGAAATGATTTTACCTTTGCAAGACTTCAGAGACATATGTGGGAACATATGGCTGTGCAGCCACAGTGATGCAGCCCTTCCAGGTCCAGGAAGAGGCCTGTGCCAGGCCAGCAAGCTTCCTTCAGTCAATATGGGGGTGAGGTGTCAGAGTCGTGATGCTCTGTACCAGACTGCAGGCCGCCAGGTAAGCCTGTGTGTGTGTGTGTGTGTGTGTGTGTAAGAGAGAGAGAGAGAGAGAGAGAGAGAGAGAGAGTAAACAGACAGCAGACTGGGTTGTATAGTGGGTTCTAGTTAGCTTGAGCTACAAAGAGAGACTATGTCTCCCCAAAACCATAATAACAATAATAACATGATAATGGTAATAATAGTAAATACAGATGGTGTCCAATTTACAACAATTTTAGTTTTTCAGCTTCATGATGGTGTTTAAGCAAACCACCACCAGAAACTTTACACTTCAGATTTTGAGTTTTGATCTCTCCCAGGATAGCAGAATGCCAGGCCACTCCCACCATGAGATCTTGAAGGTAAACAATTGCTGTTCCATAGTCCCTATTTTCTCAGCAGTTTTGAAGTATGGGTATTCAATAAATGACTTGAGACATTCAACTCTTTATTATAAAATAGAAAATAGGCCTTGTGTCTAGTGACTGTGCCCAGCTGTAGCTTGTAAGAGTTCGAAGCATGTTAGAGGCAAAGCTGAGCTACAATGCTGGGTAGGTTAGTGGTATCCGGTGTCTTTTGCACATAGGAGAGTCCCAGTGGGTTTATTGAGATGCCACCACTGTAACCAGTGAGCATCTGCACGACTCATAGAGCTGTTGGGACAGGGCTGCACACAGAAAGCAGGCTGGTGTCCTTCCTCCAACACACAGCTTATCCAGTCCCAGGTGCTGATGATTCTAACATTTAGCAGGCATGTCTAGGTCACTCCTTTCTGAAGGGTCTTCAGAGCAATGAGTAAGAATGCCTGCCTGGTGGGGGCTGGAGAGATGGCTCAGCAGTTAAGAGCGCCTACTGCTCTTCTGAAGATCATGAGTTCAAATCCCAGCAACCACATGATGGCTCACAACCATCCGTAATGAGATCTGATGCCCTCTTATGGGGTGTCTGAAGACAGCTACAGTGTACTTACATATAATAAAATTCTATTAAAAAAAAAAAAGAATGCCTGCCTGCTTAGCCTTTACTGGCTTCTGAAACTGATTATTATAGTTAAAAAAACAAAACAAAACTATATTGAAAACAGTAGTCTTGGAATCTATGTGTACCATGGGTAGGGATTAAAATAGTGTAGCTACAGAGGAAGTTCCTGAAAAGTAATTAACAACAGAATGACCATGTAAGGCTGCCCTGGTGGCACATGCCTACAATCCCGGTGCAGTGCTTAGCAGGTTAAATGAGGACAAGGAAGAAGCTCAGGGGCACCTGGGTTACACGGGAGCCCCACACCAGTCTGGGGCAGCTCAGCTGGACCTGACGGCATCTCAAAGGAACAATAACAAAACTAACTACTGGGGTGGGGTTAGCATTCTAAGATCCATTCCACAGTTACCTGGCAATAGCCAGGTAGGCCTGGTCCACTATAAAAGGGGCTGCTTGCCCCCCTCCTCCTTCTCTTCCCTCTTGCTCCCCCCACTTCCCTTCCCCCTCTCTCCACATTGTCATGGCCGCCCTCTACTTTTTTACTCTCTCCTTCTCTCTGCCTTTCTCTGCCTCTACTACCCTCTTAACTGCCCTTCCCATGCCTTGAATAAACTCAATTCTATACTATACCGTCTCATGTGGGTGGTCCCTCGGGGGAAGGGATGACTCAGCATGGGTCCACTAAGGCACCCCTCCCCCATACCTCATCACACCCCCATAGAACATATTCTTATACTTCTTTATCTTTTTATAAACACATCAGGTGCGGGATGTAGCTAAGAACATGTACATGTAGCTGAACATTTGCCGAGCATGTGTGAGGCGGTGGAGTCTGTTGGCTGCAAAGGCAAGCAAACAAGCAAGCAAGCAGAATCACTGTGTGGTCCACTGGTCCTGGCTCGAAGTTACAGGCTGGCTTAGAACATAAAGGGGAGTGGCGCCAAGCAACTCCTGCAAGTCATCCTCTGACCTCCACACGCATGCTGTGGCATATGTGTTTACACATACACACACACACACACACACACACATACACCACAATGATTTAAAAATTCTCTCTCTCTCTCTCTCTCTCTTTTTTTACAATATCTAAATTACTAATATCAGGTAGTTTGTTTTAAACTTAACAACTTGAAGCATAAAATAAGGTAATTAATTTAATATTCAAATTTAGTTGTCCAAAGTCCCCATCATCCTGCCCATCCAGGGAGCTGCTTTGTAATTCTAATAGAGTTTCTCAAGTCTGTGACAATATTCTTCACCTTAAGTCTTAGCCCAGTTTATTGCTTTTGGGGAAAACATATATAAAGTGTATCGGGGCTGGTGAGATGGCTCAGTGGGTAAGAGCACCCGACTGCTCTTCCAAAGGTGATGAGTTCAAATCCCAGCAACCACATGGTGGCTTACAACCACCCGTAATGAGATCTGACCACCTCCTCTGGTGCGTCTGAAGTCAGCTATAGTGTACTTATGTATAATAATAAATGAATCCTTGGACCGGAGTGAGCAGGGCTGGCCGGAGCGAGCAGGGCCGACCGGAATGAGCGGGGCAGAGCAGAGCGAGTAGGGTTGAGCGGAACAAGGAAAAAAAAAAGTGTATCCATGGTTTTAAAGAAGTTGTAAGCCTACAAAATTGTCCAGTCTTTAAAAGATTCTACTCTAGGCCGGGTGTGGTGGTGCACGCCTTTAATCCCAGCACTCGGGAGGCAGAGGCAGGTGGATTTCTGAGTTCGAGGCCAGCCTGGTCTACAAAGTGAGTTCCAGGACAGAGCTACACAGAGAAACCCTGTCTCGAAAAACCAAAAAAAAAAAAAAAAAAAAAAAGATTCTACTCTGTTTTTTTAGAAAAGGGGTGCCTTGGGTACTTGAAGGTTATGGTAAGAAATAATATTTGTGTATCTGGTGAAATCTTGGAGGAGACATTTGGATTTGCCCTAACAGGAGACCGAGCAGGGAAATGCAGCGAGCATCATTTACTTTGTTCCAGGCATATCGTTATCTCGATGGATCTTTAAAGCACAAGTGTATTGTGAGTGGTATTTTTGCTTTATTTAAACATTAGGAAACTAGAACAGAAGCGTCTGACCTCGTATCACACAGCTGGGATCCAAGGGACCTTAATTCTACAGCACGAGTCTTCAACTATAACACGTCACTTCCTGGGGAGCGGTGGAAATGTTCTTGTTTCCACATAGAAGGACAGCAGCGTATCAGTGTACATAGAGTCAGTGCCTTAGTCAGGGTTTCTATTCCTGCACAAACATCATGACCAAGAAGCAAGTTGGGGAGGAAAGGGTTTATTTGGCTTACACTTCCATACTGCTGTTCATCACCAAGGAAGTCAGGACTGGAACTCGAGCAGGTCAGGAAGCAGGAGCTGATGCAGAAGCCATGGAGGGATGTTCTTTACTGGCTTGCTTGCTCTGGCTTGCTCAGCCTGCTCTCTTATAGAACCCAAGACTGCCAGCCCAGAGATGGTCCCACCCACAAGGGGCCTTTCCCCCTAGATCACTAATTGAGAAAATACCCCACAGCTAGATCTCATGCAGGTACTTCCCCAACTGAAGCTCCTTTCTCTGTGATAACTCCAGCTGTGTCAAGTTGACACAAAACTAGCCAGTACAGTCGGACTCACATTATTATTATCCTACAATTGGAGAACATGCAATCTCATTGAGATGAATTACAGTGTTGTGCGTTAACGAAGTAGCTACCAACATGGCCCTGGAAGTGTCAGTATGCAAACAAAATTTACAGAGATAATATTTACACTGATCTCAGCAACAGGGTCCAGCTGCGTCTCCACTGGGCCTGTGTGTGCTTGCTTCTCTGAGAGTCTACTTATTAGAAAATTAAGGGACAGAATTCGACTGACCCAAGCATGAGTCACAGCGGGTTCTGTGAAATATAACAGACTGAGCCAAATAAGGGGAGGAACCAGTCCAACAGTAGCTAGAAATCAAACAAGAAAAATATTGTCAATTTAGAATCATAATGAAAGCTGGGTGTATTACTGCACACATATAATCTCAACACTCAGAGAGAGAGGCGGAAGGTCCCTGTGATTTCGAGGGCATTTGAGATCTTAAAGCCCACCCCCACTGGCATACTTTCTCCAACAAAGCCACAACTCCCAATCCTTTGAACAGTGCCACTCCCTGGTGACCAAGTATTCAAATATATGAGCATGTGTAGGGAAAAATAGAGAGAAGGCCTGTATTAAGCCATCACCTTCCCTTAGGCCTTGAACAAGAATCTTGGCTTCTCTGAGTTCTTGTGTGTGAATCAGTCACACAGCAGTGCTAAATTCTCTGCCATCCTGGGCCAGTTATTAAATCCTTGACCATCTGGCATCAACTATGTTTGAAGTATTTATTCTGAAAACAACAAAGTCTCTAAATAAAGGAACTTACTCCCATAGAGAATATTTATTAGTACACAGCTACACCATTCCCATTCTTTTCCAGAGCATCACCAAATCCTGTAAAAGGAAGGTCATGATTCCCATGTAAGGATTAATTACTAGGGTATTGAACCAAACAAAGCTAGGGCATTGGTAGACATTCACTTTACAAGGAATTGCGTGCATGCCACCTTGGTTTATGGTGGCAGTGTTTTGAGATAAGTGTTGTTACTTCCAAGGATAATCACCTGCTTTGCATATGCACACACAGTAGCTAGGATGGTCATAAAGCACCATCCAGACTCGCCTACTTTCTGCTGCACAGTAGTCAGGCCACAGAGAAGCCCAACTCCCTCCTGTTGCCCTCAGGTCTTGAGCAGAGTATTGACAGGTATAGCTGCTGAAACCTGAGCTCAAGATCCAATTTACCAGCCCGACTTTGGACAATGGATTTTAGCCTCCACGTACCTTACTTTTCTACTTCTAAAACGGGAAGAATAATAGTACCAACCTCATGTCGTTACTGGGATTAAACTTTACTGCTTCATTTGAACCACTAAGAGTAGCATCTGGCCCTACTCAGGGTGTACTCAGGGTGTGCTCAGTTTTAGCTGAGTGTACATTTGAGTGTGTTATGCTCACCAAGCTCTGACAGTGCAACAGTGGGAAGGCCTGCCTACCATATCTGAGGCCCTGGGCTCAAGGCAGAGGCTCAACACAGTGCCTGGCCTGTCATAAATGTTCTGCCAGTTGCTGACGGTTTCTCCAGCTCCCTTTGCGGAGACCTGCTCCTTCACTGCTCAGACCTGAACCCTGGCCACGCCTTTTCTCACACCCCAGACCTTGATCCTGGAGTTGCTTGCGGCATTGCTAGTAGCCCTTTCCTGACCAGCTCTTCACCATTCCTTAGTGTCTGCTTTGCCTTGGGTCTGGAAGCCCAGCCAAGGTTGGGCTGGTTCTTCTGCCTCTGACCTCTCCCCTCAGGACCTACCTTACTTCTATTACAGTATTTTTGTTTTGTTTGTTTGTTTGTTTTGAGACAAAGAGTTTCCGTGTGTAGCCCTGGCTGTCCTGGAACTCATTCTGTAGACCAGGCTGACCTTGAACTCACAGAGATCTGCCTGCCTCTGCCTCCTGAGTGCTGGGATTAAAGGCATATGCCACCATGCCCAGCACACAGAACTTTATTTTTAAGATTTGGGTTATTTTGATTAAAAAAATTATTCGATGTGGGTATATGTGTATACATGATTGCAGGTATCTTTGAAAGCCAGAAGGTATCAGATCCCCAAGAGCTGGAGTTGTAGGCAGTTGTGAGCAGCTCGTCCAGGGTTCTGAGAATGAAACCAGGCCCTCTGCAAGAGCAGTAGTAAGCCCTGCTCTTGACTGCTGAGCCATCTCTCCAGCCCCATCTCAGCACTTTTCCTATTTCTTATCACTGTTTATTTAATATATGCAAACATCCCCAACTACAGATGAGTGGATACACAAGATAGGAATAGGCATATAACAATTTCCATCCTTACAGGGAAGGATACTGTATCACACACTGTAACACAAGTTACTTTAACACAACTGAGAAGCACATTTAAAAGTGGTTACCAAAAAGCCGGGCGTGGTGGTACACACCTTTAATCACAGCACTTGGGAGAAAGAGGTAGGCTGATTTCTGAGTTCCAGGCCAGCCTGGTCTACAGAGTGAGTTCCAGGACAGCCAGGGCTATACAGAGAAACCCTGTCTCCAAAAACCAAAAAAAAAAAAAAAAAAAAAAAAAAAAAAGGTTACCAATGTATATTGCACCACAGTAACAAGTTGGCAACCCAACTGGAAGGCTGAGAGCTCCAGACAAACCTGAGTTACAAGGAAAGTTCTTTTTTTTTTTTTTTTCCCTTGTTCTGGTCAACCCCACCCGACCCCGCTCGCTCCGGCCGCCCCCGTAAGGCCCCCGCTAGCTCCAGCCGGGCCCCCGCTCACTCCAGCCAGCCCTGCTTTCTCCGGACAGCCCCTCTCACTCTGGTTGGTCTCTCCAGTCCAAGGATTCGTTTATTATTCTTCATAAGTACGCTGTAGCTGACTTCAGACGCACCAGAGGAGGGCGTCAGATCTCATTACGGGTGGTTGTGAGCCACCATGTGGTTGCTGGGATTTGAACTCATCACCTTCGGAAGAGCAGTCGGGTGCTTTTACC